>ML778073.1:1933331-1945291 GCA_009831015.1 Picea engelmannii | reverse complement strand
GGAAATGAGTCCATGATCCCACGGTTAACTTGACAGCTTCCGGGAGTCCTGCCTCCAGGTTAACCTCTACGCATATTCGAGCGCATGTGTATTGTCCCTTGTGGTCCGCTTTATCTATGAACCGTCCAACTCCATTTCCAATTTTGAGCAGAGATTCGTTGTCCCAGCAGTGAATAGGGAGGTTCGGCAATCTGACCCAGACGGGCACTTCTTTTGGCATGTCCATTAAGGGGTTGAAGTCCGAAGACCATTTATTTAAATAGAGACCCTGTGTCCCCATGAAATAAGGCCCGTTCCTGAATACCAGGTCACGATCTTCTTCCGTTATGAATTCAAAAACGAAATAGCCCCGGCCTACTGGGTAGCAGGTTACTCCGTTGGCTAGATTCGGTCTCCAGTTTCTCTGTATCCAGTCGTCTGTGGTTTTGGTGGACGGCCACAGTCCCATAAATTGACCGACTAACCCTCGATTGGCTAGGGCTACTGCTATCTTCATTGGGTTCTCTTCCGGCAGTGCTATTTCAGGAATCTCGTCCAGCTTTTTAATGAATTTCGGGATCTCTGGAGGAGCAGTCTACTTCCCACGGCTGTGGATGAGCCTGCGGAATGCATCAGCAATCGATGGGGGGGCGGGGATCCCGCCCCCTGGCGCCGTCATGAGCCTCTCTGCTCGAACCCTAACGCTCGCTGCACAACCCTAACGCTCGCTGCACCTCACAATTTTATCAAACTTATAACCAACACTTCAGATTTATGTTTCTTCCTTTCATATGAAACAACATCACCAGAAACACTTGCAAACATGAAATCATTCTTTCTTCTTACTGCCCCAACAAGACATAACATGCTTTTTTCCACAGAAATTACAGAAACTTCTTTCTCCTTGTAAAACTTTTCCTTGTTGATCCTAGAAGTCTACAATTCTTCCCGAGTTCCCAGATCTTCTTGTGCTCTCATTGTAGTCATTGTACATGATTAGTTCTGACCTGAGCAATTTCTAGCCAAATCACTCTTGGTTGCTTTTGCATTTATAGTCACAAACTAATTTGATATTAGCCTTCAAATTTCATTTATCCCTTGGATCCTACTATCCCAGCTCGTAGTTGGATGAATTAAATTCAAAACCAAGTTGTTTTATAGACTTTGGATTCTTGAACATCCAGTTACTCTTGAGGACTGAACTTATTCAACCCTTTTGCTAATTAATACTTTAGTACTTGAGGTTTTCTTGTAATCTTCTCTTCCCTTTTCCAACTAGCCTCAAACTTGACTTGCCTAGGCAATCTCTAGCATATTGTAAGGATGCACATATGCCTCCTTTTCTAGCTCCATAGAATTAAATGAAAGCACTTCTTTCACCTTACCATCATAGCTTCAAGTGATACCTTCAACCTTTTGGGTTGTCACTCATGGTTCTATGTCACTTAAGACGACTTCTTGTTAGGCACCATCTCCTCTACATTCAAAACCATGCTTAGAACCATTTTCTTCTTCCATTATCTTAGGATGTTCATGGACTTGACTCCATCCAGAATTTTTTCCTTGTCTACTTTGCATACTTTCCACCACATATTACGCTGATATCAATTTTGAACATTCCCCTATTACTTGGACCCCTTTGATCCAATTCCTTCATGACCCAACTATATTTCTAGTCATGTTCTCTGAGTAACCTTGGATAGTTAACACCAACTTTTTTCTTGAAGCAATTTGGTGTTTCCTTTCCATGACTGATCATATCAACACTAGTATTATCTTGATGAATTATTATTTTCTCCTGACTTGAACCATCTGATTTTTCAACTTGACTGACAAAATCAACTTCTTTCATGCCATATTTGATGACCTTCATGCCATTCTTCCACTACTCACTTTGTTAGAAATAATGGAGGTGCTACCTCCAATCTGTAGGACTGATCTTTGGAGATGTCACATCTTGTCTCCAAACTCTTTAATTTTCCATAAAACCTTCCTTATTCCCATGATTTGCATCTCCATATGAACTGATCGTTCATGCATTATCATGTATCGTAGATGGATTTCTCCACCTAGCATTCACATTTGATGTGCAAAGATTGTCACCTAGATTGTCTTCCCCAAACAACAATTTTATTCGGGGTTTCCATGTTGCTTATTGAACCCAACATTTGAACCAATGACTTCTTAAATATTTCAAAGAAAATGAAGAATCATCTATGTCCTTCTTTCTTCAATCTGTAGACATCTCTAGCATTTTTGTTTTGTTTTGTTTTGTTTTTTAAATGTAACCATTACATATAAAAACGGACATACAACAATTTTTGTTAGCTAGAACTACGATATGCCATTTTGGTATTATATGCACAACTTTTCATTTTATGGTTGCCATAAATACCCTCTCTTACTTCCTGTGATCTAAGATTCTCAATCCTCAAATATGGATGAATAAATGGAATCCTCTTTCCAATGACTGCTTCCTTTCTTAATTCTAAGATTTGAGAAGAAAGTTATGATCCTTTAAAACTTGTGTTTTTTATATGATGCATTCCTTGTGCAGTGGATCTCTTTTCTTTGAGCTAATGGATCTTAGATCTTTGTTGGACCCTATCAAAAACTTCACAGGTCTTTAATACCTCTTTTGATGCAAGTTCAAACCAGACGAAACCCACATGCTTCCTTCCTAACCCCTTTTCCCTTCTTTAACACAGTGTTCAGGCACTAGACCTTTTTCTTCATCCCTCAATTTCATGTGACCATGGGTTGTGACCTGGTGCTATCATATAGGTGCTTATCTTGATCCTTGAGAGCTTTAGGGGTCCGAAACTTTGTCTTTGGAAGCTCTTGCTACTTTGTGCCTTATTTCTCCCAAACATTGAATTGGAGAACTTCGCGAAGTGGGTTGGATCAACGATCCACGACTTCCTCAACAACCAATGGTTGGGATTTATTATGTTACTCTGGGCTTAGGAAGTTCTGGGTTGTCCATACTCTCCAACCTTTTGTAGTGCCCAATCTCTGGACGGTGGTATCGTTTTCCACGTACCTTCTCCCGATCAACGGTTGAGATTAACTATGGCCTCCAGGAGTTCTCATCTCAATGAAACTACAACACAATTGCTCTAGAGTACCAAGTATCTGGACCTTAGGATCTGGTGCCACACATACACTAGGGTCCATGGTCTTTGTTCTTAAACTAATAAATACTAAAAATGTCACATCAACTTTATTACTTTTCAAATTGCAGGGACATGGGTTGGAGGTTTTGGAGTGACCTGTCGATCGTTCCACAATTTTCCCCATGCTGACGCGTAATCCTTCTGGGAAACCATGGTTTGGATTGCAGTACCACCCTGTAGAATTATATTTCGTACAACTTTGATCTATGCAATGCCTCCTGGCCATTGATCTTGATAGATAGTGATCAAAGTTAATGTAGCCCTAATCTAGCTAAATTCTTCGCCAAGTTTAACTACCTTGTGCCACCACCTGGAGCGCCATGTGGAAGGACACACGAAGCTGACATGTGGCCCAATCAGGTGGGTGAAATATGTCATGTTCTAACTGAATTTATATCTTACAAAGGTTCTTAACTTACTGACATGAGGCACATGTCCCATGTGTCCACATCATCCCTAGTGACGTCAGCAGGACATGTCACTTCGGGACTTCGGGTGTCTAGATATTTCACCTTAGCATACCCCATTTCTCCTGAAAGTCAAACACCCAAAATTTGTTACCTTCCACTCTTGGATTAACCCTATGATTCTGATCCATCCTTAGTCAAATCCAATGGTAATCACTTCCCCCCCCCATAGAAATACGATGTAGTTTCTCTTCGAGACTTCAAAACTTCAGGCTTTGACCCTTTCTTCTCTATCACACATAAACTTCGTCGAAGTCGCAAAGTATGAAGTAATTAGGGGTTAATTTGCATGCACCTTTCTCCAGATCTGATGGTTGTTGTTAGAATCGGAAGTCACCTCTGGATTGCAGTAGAGGTAATCTTGGTACCCATCATTTTTTATGTCACAGTGAATAAATTTAAGGGTGGTCTAATGGATGCAAACTCAGGATGACATCGCTTTAACTCAGGAAACTGGGTTGATATTCACAGGCAGATGAGGTCTTGATCTAAATTTAGACAGTAAGTTGGTATTGTGGTTAGCAGGCGGAACAACATGACAAATATGTGAAGGTATGCTATGGACATCCGACCTTCCAATAGCCTATGGAGGACAATATTCAGATATAAGATCCTCTTAGATCTGAGAACTTCAAGAAACTGAAAAACATTGTAACAACACTGTAATCAAACCTACATTAAACCGTAGTTATAACAACTTGACTGGATTATCCATTCCCAAGCTTTCAATATCAGAGGAAAAAGATATGGAAAGAAGGTTAATTGTTATTAGACAAGAAGTCTCACGAACAATACATAATCAAAGAACCAAAGGCTTTACTAAAAATTTACAATCAGAATCTTAGCTCAACCATTGACACTAACAAAAATATGGGAAAGACTCCTATATACTCAGAGCCAACCACATAATCATGCTCGAGCCTTTGCATTGAAGGCATTATGTATGCATGCTTACTGGTAGACTGTGCATGCAGTCTCCTGTCAGAAGCGAGCGTTGTCAAATGAAATCATGTTTCAAGAAGGTTCTGCAGATGAGCCGACTTGTTGACAGTCCTTTCTCAAGATTTCCATTTATGGTGGAAATGATGTTCAACCACCACTAACCAACCTCAATAACTACTTCATTGGGATCGATAAGACTCGAGTCAACACTGTACCTGTAGAACGTGACTGCATCTGCATTATGCCATCTAGAGATAAGTTGGATGCTTGCAGGGATGGCTTAGGCAGTCGTGGATGTGGATCTGGTGGGGAGACGGGCATGGAATAACGATTGATCGACAACTAGGTGGAAAGTGCAGAGGGTGGGGAGGTGACTGGGATGACGATAACATAGGTGGAGGTGGCATGGAGTGGGAGACACATGACAGGAAGTGATCGAGTGAGACACGAAGGTGGGATGATGATAGGTCAGGGGGGACAATGACTGGAGGATAGGTGTGAGGGAGAGATAGGCGGAGGTGAATGGAAGGATGTGATAGGAAGGCATGAGCGCTAGTGGAAAACAAGTGGCAAGAGGAGCAGGCAGTGGTATCGGGAGGCCGTAAGTGGTCTTCTCGGAGGGGGTGGTAGGTGGTAAGTAGTTTAGTGTAGGGGGGGTGTCTAAGTTAACGAGGAAGAACCACGATAGTTGGGGGGGCGCTCTCTAAAACCACTTAGCTCGGACCCCCCCCATTAAAGGTAGAAGATCGGGGAGGGGTTCGATATGGAATGCGAGCCGTAGAACTAAGCGCACAGATCTCGACCGCCCAGACTTGTGCGCGCCTTATCACAACGCAACAAGGCCATCCAATCATGCTTCTAACTTAGGATAAGAGTCATTTTGTGGGTTTTTTGCCCACTTTCCTTCATTTCTTTGCCAAAAATTTGATTTCCTAGGAACAAAGCACCCCCCATCAACTTTATGTGTTAACATTAGTCTCCATGGGGGATAGAGTCCTCCCGGTAAGGCTCTAAGAACTCTTTTGTAACTTCAGTGCCTTACTTTAGGCTATGGAGTTACTTATAAAATTGAAAATGAAATAAAAACAATATTTACAAAGACATGGGAGCCACCCATGGCTCAAGTAAATAACTTCTTCAAAAAATGCCCATTTATAGGGCCACCAAATACTTCATCCCCTTCCAAACTTTTCAACGTGTGAGGGTTATTTTGACATATCTTAGAGATTTTGAAGGGGACAATCCACAGGGCCTCAAATTGGATGTGCTTACCTCTATCCTTCTTGGGAGCATCCCATTTTAGTACTAGATCTCCAAGTTGGAAATCCTCCTTTTTGACTTTCCTGTCGAAATCCTTCTTAATCCTTTGTTGATGTTCATGCGCTTTGTCCAGAAGTTGTTCCCTCGCCTGTTGTGCTTCAACTAGCTGCAAAATCCTTCTGATCATGTCATTAGGCTCATCCTAGTAGTTTTGAAAGAATTTCACCACAGGCAAGGCGAGATGAGAAGGAATAACTGCTTCAGTCTCATACACAAGATGAAAAGGAGAGATATTGAGAGATCTTTTCGTTGCCACTCTGTTGGCCCACAAGGAAAATTTGAGCTTTGAATTCCATGCTTTCTAGTTATCTTCTAACAATCTTTTAATGATTTTAACGAGGATTTTGTTAGAGTGTTTCACCAGTATGTTTCCTTGGGGGTGGTATGGGGTAGAGTGAATAAATTTGATTATGAATTGTTCACATAACCAGGTCAATTCTTCGGCCTTGAAAGATGTAGCATTGTCAGTGACAATCCTACTTGGACAACCAAATCTTACTATAATATCCTCCAGGAATCCAATGATCACCTTATGAGAAGCACTCCTTATGGGGATATCTTCTATCCACTTGGTAAAATAATCTGTGGTAGTCAGGATCCATCTGTGTTGACCGCTTGATGCAAAATGAATTTCCCCAATGAAGTCTAGGCCCCATTGCTGGAAGGGCTCAGAAGCAACCACAGGCTTCAATGGCAGGGACTTTATCTATTATTTTCCTAAGAATTTATGACACTTGATACAGGCTCTGACTTTTGCACAAAGATCAGTGAACAGATTGGGACAAAAATATCCATCCTTGAGGATTTTGTAGGTCGTTGTTCACTAGAAGTGATTTCCTCCACATAGGTTGTCATGAAAATAAAATATAATATTTTGGGCCTCCTGTGGATCTAAACATCTCATAAGAAAACCTAAAGGGTCTTTCCAGTACAAGATCTAGTCAATAGGGCAATATCTAATTTCTTTGAGCTTTAAATATCTTGCCTTGATTTTCCAGATTCCATCAAGAGGTCGCAACTCTTGCAGTAAAAATATGATATATTTGTACCAGGTGCATTCTACCAATGGAGGGTTGTCCTGAGAACTCTTATCATAAAACTCAGATTGTTGATTTTCTGAGCAAGTGTTGATGAAGTTAACCCCCAAATATTTATAATTAGATTCATCCAATAGATTGGCTAAACCTTGGCCTTTAATTAGTTTGGTGGGATTTGTTTCCAGATCAAACTCCAGGATTTTGGCAATCCACTTGCTCCTTCGTCTATCTATGTTATGCTGAATGAGATTGTCCTTTACTGAAGCTGAAAGGACATATGCAATGATCCTTGAATGCAGGACATAGATTCTGAAAGCCTTGAGGGATTTCACCAAAGCATAGGCATGTTTCTCCATGATGTTGTATTTCACCTATGCATCTCTTAGTTCTCTGTTGAAAAATGAGATAGGATTCTCCAACTCCTCAATGTTTTTCTCCAACAAAATAGCCGCTACTATATCAAACGAGGAAAATGAAAAAATGAGGAAATCCTTTGAGTAATCAGGACTGATAAGCACTGGTTCTTCAGTCAAGGATTTATTTATCTGGTTGAAGGAATTTCGAGACTCAGTAGTCCACTTGATTTCATTTCCTTTCCTCAACATGGTTGTTATAAACTTTACCAGTTCAACAAAATTGGAAACAAACCTCCTCAAAAAATTAATCTTTCCCAAGAAAGACTTGTTGAAAAGTCAACAAGAAATATGTGTCTAATTTACTTTTCCCTTAATTAAATTAGACAATAAATATTAATCTATTATTTCATTCATAACTGAGTGAGTTGGATTTGTAACAGAATTATAAGTGTAGTTAAGTGAGTTAAGATCAGTTGTACTAGTTGTAACTAAACATGCACTAGTGAGAGTTTAGTTAATCAGTGAACTCACATGCAATTGAAGATTTGCCACAGTTAACTACATGCATGTTAGATCCAGTGGAGACCCAGTTGAGATAATAGGTGAAAGGGACAGTTTTTCTATCAGTTGTGATTTGATCACACATGCAGTGGATATGCTTATGAGCATGTGCAAACTAGGCAATTCAAAAATGATTCATTGTGAGAATTCGAATTTCAGAGATTGTGCAGAGGCAGGTTGTCTGGACATGGAAATTGGCACATGTATTTGATGATTTGTGTATGACAGTGTGAGACGATTGTATTGTACTGAGAGCTCTTGGATTAGAGTTTTGTATGATATTGTTTCATGATTCATGATATACATAATATATGATAGTGGGGTTTTTAGCTTTACACTTTCCCGGAAAAACTTATGTGTTATGTGTTCTTGATATTTCACTTTGTGATTGTGGTTTAATTTTATGCAAGAATAATAGTAGAAGAGATTTTGTATTTAATAGTGGCGTAATTGTTAGATCAAGAGAATCGTAGGAAATACTTAATTTCTATTGGAATTTCTACATGGTATCAGATCCACGGAGGCCACAAAGTCACAGAAGTGAGGTGTGAACATTATTTCATTCTCCCAGGTCCCCTCTCTAGTAGGGTGCGAACCCTAGTAATGAAAACTACCATCATTTTCAGGAACAGTAATTCTCGCACCCTAGACAAAGGCAAGGTGCAAACTTCATTGGCATTCTCGCAGGCTATAGTGAAGCAGGGTGTGAACTTCCCTCACCCTATAGTGAAGCAGGGTGCAAACTTCCCTCATCCTAAAGTGAAGTAGGATGCGAACTTCCCTCACCCTATAGTGAAGAAGGGTGCGAACTTCCCAGGAAAGTTCACAGGCTACACACAGGCAGGGTGAAAACTTCCCTTAGGATACTCTCAGGAGGGGTGTGAACCTCCCAGGGAAGAGGGATTGCAGGAGTTGAGTTTTTGGTTGGATAACAATCGAATTTGCAAGATTTGCTTGGTGCGACACTTGATTCAAGATCGAAAATGTCTTTCAATGGCTTGAGTTTGGAGTATGCACTCAAGGGCAACTCTAACTACATTGCTTGGAAGGACAGGATGGAGGCAGTGCTCAAAGACAATGGCTTGAAGGGTTATATTGACAATGATGTTCCTAAGCCGGATGCGACAGACACTGCAAATCTTGATGCATGGAAAAAGAAAGTGGAAAAGGCGAGGAGGATTCTATTGGAGGGAGTACGAGACCACATTGTCTCAAGTCTCCATGGGAAAACCACACCATATGCAATGTGGAAGGTTTTGACAGATCTGTTCCAAAAAAGTAGCGACCATAGGAAATTGACGCTCAAAGATAAACTCAGGAAGATCAAGATGGAAAAGGGCGACACCATTCCAAAATATCTCATGAAGTTTGTCCAATGTCGGGATGAGCTTGGAAGTGTGGGAATAACAGTTGATGTTGATGATTTGGTGAGCTTGGTGCTCCTAGGGATTCCTAAGAGTTGGCAGAGTTATCAAGACTTTGTCAATGGAAGGGAAAAATTGTCAGATTGGGAACGATTGTGGTCGGATCTAGTGCAAGATAAGTTCAGGCGGAATACTAGAGATATATCTTCATCAAAGTGTGATGATGAAGAGGATTGTGCTTTGACTGCCAAGGAAAGGAAAGGGAAAGGGAAGAAATTCCATCCAAAATCCAAGTCTAAAGTCAAGAAACTGCATTTGTCCAAAGTGAAGTGTTTTCACTGTAACGAACACGAGCATCTCGCTACTAACTGTCCACATAAGAAGAAGGACAAGATGGTTGCTGGATCTGCAACTAGTGAGGCTCTTGTCTCACAATTTGAACTTGACTTTGCTTTGATCACATGCATGGCTTCAAGTGCATCGAGATCAGTGTGGTATTTGGATAGTGGCACTTCATTCCACATGACAGGAGATAAAGAGTCTTTCATTGAATTAGAGGAGAAAGATCTCAGAATGCATATAGATATGGGTGATGATGGATGATACAGTGCAAATGGTATTGGTACCATTACCTTTCAGAGGGAGTCAGGTAAACCATTTCAATTGAAAAATGTTATGCATGTTCCAGGTCTGAAGAAAAACCTCATCTCAGTCGCAATGTTGGAGGATAGAGGCTATGATGTTGTTTTTAGTAGTGGTAAATCCTGCCTGCGACATAAAGCAATGGGTAAAGTAAAGAAGATAGGGATTCGAGTTAAGAATCTCTAAATTCTAGAAGTAGATGGTTGCAATGCCATGATAGGCAAGGAAGAAAAAGTGGTGAGATGGGATGAGGGAGAATTATGGCATAGGATATTGGGCCATCTGCATCATGGAGCCTTGAAGATCATGCAGCAAATATCTACTGGACTTCCAATGGGAACACTTGCTCAGTTAGATCAGTGAAAGGGGTTCACCCTAGGGAAGTATGTAAAGTGCACCTTTCATGAAAAGGAGAATCATTCTTCGGTGATCTTGGAGAGAATTCACACGGACGTGTGTGGACCATTCTCGGTTGCTTCAACAACAAAGCATAGGTATTATTTTATTTTTGTGGATGACTTTTCTCGTAAATGTTGGATATTCTTCATGCAGAAGAAAGATCAAACATTCTAAAAGTTCTGTGAGTTTAAAGCATTGGTGGAGAAAGAGTCAGGGAAGCAAGTGAAGGCTCTAAGGAGTGATAATGCTGGAGAATACATATCTAACGAATTCTAACAAATTCAAATACTTCTGCAGCAGAGAAGGAATTCGAAGAGAACTCATAGCGCCTCATAACCCACAACAAAATGGGGTCACTGAGAGAAAGAATAGAATGATCATGGGTGGAGCATGAGCAATGTTGCATGATCAGGGCCTACCAATGCATTTGTGGGCAGAAGCATGCGATACTGTGGTTTATGTGCAGAACCATTGTCCTCATAGAGTACTTGGCATGAGTACACCTGAAGAAGCTTTTACTGGTAATAAACCTGATGTTTCTCATTTTAAAATTTTCGGCTCATCTGTTTATGTGCATGTGACCAAGGATGCCAGGAAGAAGCTGGAACCAACTGTTGAAGTTGGGATATTTGTGGGGTACACAAAAACACCCCATAATTATCGTGTGTATTTTCTGAACAGTAAGATGACTGTTATGTGACAAGATATAAAATTCAGTGAGGGGAAAGCCATGCATTTGTCGCTTGAGAGGGAGCTAGACTTGCATGCAGAAGAGGAACTGTTGGTTCCCAAGGATGAGTCTCAATATGTGGACCAACCACATGAGGAGGATCATGGAGTGGAGGAAACCACTCAAGCAGAGCCATCCATCAGAAATGGAAGAAAGCGCACCATGAAAGCTGATAGATTGAGAGTAGATGTTGCACAAAATGTAGGAGCCCCTACTTCACAGCATAGATAGAGATAGTCTCCTGATCGATTTGTTGGATACATGGCTCTCATGAGCAAATATATTGTGACTGAACCATTTTCCTTTCAGAAAGTAGTGCAGGACCCCACTTGGGTTGATTCTATGGTAGAGGAGTATGACTCCATTGTGAAAAACAGTGCATGGGAAATTGTCCCAAGACCAATCGACAAATCAGTGGTAGGTTCGAGATGGATCTACAAGGTAATGCAAGATGATGATGGGAGTGTTGAGAAATACAAGGCTAGGTTTGTGGCCCGGGGCTTCTCACAGATCGAGGGGATAGATTGTGATGAGACCTTTGCACTTGTCGCAAGGTACTCTTCCATAAGATCCATCCTTGCACTCTCAGCACAGATGGGCTCGCACATTGATCAGATGGATGTAAAAACTACATTCCTCAATGGGATCATTGAGGAAGAAGTGTACATTGAACATCCAGAAGGTATTGAGACCTTTGACAGAGAGTCGCATGTGTGCATACTCAAGAGAGAATTGTATGGGCTGAAGAAAGCACCTCGTGCTTGGTACACTCGGATAGATAGCTATTTCACTAGATTGGGCTTCACCAAAAGTGAAGCAGATGCAAACCTATACCAAATTATGGTGGAGGGTAATATTTTAATCATTGTGCTTTATGTTGATGATGTTAAATTATGTACCAAGGCAAGTGTTTCTCTTCCCTAGGCCCTAAGGGGGAGAAATTGCCGAATATGGGTCTTAGTCAAATTAATTTGTGAGATGCAAATT
>ML778073.1:1908888-1927781 GCA_009831015.1 Picea engelmannii | reverse complement strand
GAGTATATGCTGAAACACCAGTGCTGAGTATATGCTGAAACACAGTGCTGAGCAGATGCTGAAACACCAGGCTGTAGCATATGCTGATGCTGAAACACCGCTGTGAGCAGATGCTGAAACACCAGGCTGTAGCATATGCTGATTCTGAAACACCACTGTGAGCAGATGTCGAAACACCGCTGTAGCATATGATGAAACAGTGCTGAAACTGAATTTGGCATTTAAATTTAGTAGAAAATTCAGTGAGACTGAAATTGGGTGGGATTTTGAAATATTAACAGATGATTTGATATTGACTGGTGATGAGCAGTTGATACACTCATGCAAGGAGGACCTTGCAAAGGAGTTTGAGATGAAGGATTTGGGCCTTCTTCAATATTTCCTTGGATTGGAAATATGACAGTGAGATGGTGAACTTTTTTTGTCTCGAGGAAAGTATGCAAGGGAGATACTGCGTAAGTTTCACATGGAGGGCTACAAACCCATGGATACTCCTCTTCCAGGAAACTAGAGGAAAGAGGATGCTACTTCTGGAGAGGTAGTGGATGCTATTGTCTATCGACAGTTAGTGGGTTCGCTAATGTATTTAGTGAACATGAGACCAGACATTTTCTATGCGATTAACCAACTAAGTCAAGCGATGGTTAAGCCTACCAAACTCTTTTGGAAGGCGGGTAGGCATGTCCTGAGATATTTGAAGGGCACATCTAAGTATGGATTATGGCACAGATAGACGGATGAGGTGAAGTTGCATGGATTCACAGATGTAGATTGGGTGGGAATCCCAATGAACAGAAAGAGCACATCAAGGGGGATCTTTAGTATCGGATCTATAGTTGTTTCTTGGTACAACAGGAAACAAAAATTCGTGTCACTTAGTTCAGCAAAAACGGAATACATGGTAGCAAGTCAAGCTGCATGTGAGGCTATCTGGATGAGAAAGATCTTGGTTGGTTTGTTTGGTTCTCATTTAGATCCGACAATGATTTATTGTGATAATCAGAGTTTCATTAAACTCTCAATTAATCATGTGTTTCATGACAAATCTAAGCATATAGATATCCGGTATCATCGTCTCAGATATTGTGTGCAGTAGAAGATCATGTTGCTTCAATACATTCCTACGAAAGATCAGGATGCAGACATTCTGACGAAGGCACTCACCAGGAGCAAATTCGAATATCATAGAGACAAGATTGGGGTGAAGAATAATCCCTTTATTGTTGAGAGGGAGTGTTGAAAAGTCAACAAGAAACATGTGTCTAATTTACTTTTCCCTTAATTAAATTAGACAATAAATATTAATCTATTATTTCATTCATAACTGAGTGAGTTGGATTTGTAACAGAATTATAAGTGTAGTTAAGTGAGTTAAGATCAGTTGTACTAGTTGTAACTAAACATGCACTAGTGAGAGTTTAGTTAATCAGTGAACTCACATGCAACTGACGATTCGCCATGGTTAACTACATACATGTCAGATCCAGTGGAGACCCAGTTGAGATAACAGGTGAAAGGGACAGTTTGGCTATCAATTGTGATTTGATCACACATGCAATGAATATGATTATGAGCATGTGCAAACCAGGAAATTCAAAAATGATTCATTGTGAGAATTTGAATTGCAGAGATTGTGCAGAGGAGGCAGGCTGTCTGGACATGGAAATTGGCACATGTATTTGTTGATTTGTGTATGACAGTGTGAGACAATTGTATTGTACTAAGATATATTGGATTAGAGTTTTGTATGATATTGTTTCATGATTCATGATATAGATAATATATGATAGTGGGGTTTTTAGCTTTATGCTTTCCCAGAAAAACATCTTTGTTATGTGTTCTTGATATTTCACTTTCTGATTGTGGTTGTGATCATGGTTTAATTTTCTGCAAGAATAATAGTAGAAGAGATTATGTATTTAACAGTGGTGTACTTGTTAGATTAGGAGAATCGCAGGAAATACTTAATTTGTATTGAAATTTCTACAAGACTGGACTTATTTCCTGGACCTAGGGAGGGACAAGGTTTGGATTGCTTCCACCCTCTCACGATCAATCCTTACTCCCTTAGCAGATACTATGTGCCCCAGTAATTTCCCCTTCTTGGGATTTAAGGAGAGGCCAAATTTCTTGCATTTCAAGAAAACCCTTTTCAAATGATCATGATGCTCTAAATCAGATCTGGAGAAAACTGTAATTTCATTCAGATAGATGACCACAAACTTGTCCTTTTCTCCCATGAAGGCTATATACATCGCTCATTAAAAGTTCACACCTGCATTCATCAATCCAAAGGGAATCTTAGAATACATAAACATACCCCAAGGAGTGGTGAATGTTGTCTTCTCTCTGTCCTCAGGTAAGATAGAGATCTGATTGTAGCCAGAAAAACCATCAATCATGGACATCCTGACTGCACTAGTCACCCTCTATAAAATATGTTCCATCTTTGGAAAGGGGTAATTGTCCTTCTTTTAGATCCTCTTCGGGTTCCCGAAATCAACACAAAGTCTGATCTCCCCACTCTTCTTTCTTACTGGTACCAATTTTTCTACCACCTCAGAGTATCTCAAAGGCACAATGATCTAGGCATCCAACAGTTTCCTCACCTCTTTCTCCATGATAGGCAGCAACATAGGATTTATCTGTCTCAATTTCTTCCTAAATGGCTTAGCCTCCTCCTTGAGTGGGATTTTATGTTCAATGACGCCTATGTTGTATGTCCTGAGGTCTTCATAAGTCTAGGAAAACACATCTGAAAACTCCCTTAACAACTCAACATATTCGGCCTTCTTCTCTTTTGACAGGCTGCTTGACAACTTGATGAATTTGGGATCCTAGTTTGTGCCAATATTGCACTCAGCCAAATCAACATCATCAATTGGCCTCTTAGCTTTTACTGCCAAATAATTACTGTCAAATATCCTTTCCAAAGGAACTAGTCCCTTTGGAATGTGATTACTCGGTAACTACACAATATGATGATCATCAATTTTACTCAAAAATTCATTAGCATGGGGGCTATTTACAAATTCATGGTCCTAATCAATATGCAACGCTGAAAATTCCTCAATGGTCTCAAGAAACCTTTTAATCTCAAGATCATCCTTAAATACCTTCCAATGCTTGACATTGTCAGGTATAGAGGGATTGTATTTTACTTCTATATCATACCTAAGCTAGGGTGGCAAGGGAACTCTGAAATTTCTCACTGAAACAACCAAAGAATCAGCCACAGTGTTTTCCTCATTCAGAATGAATGAAATGTTGAAATCCAAGAAAAAACTATCAATCAAGTCCCACACTTCATTTCTATAAACTCTGAGCCTGGGATCCTTAGCTTTATAAATATTTCTAATCTTATTAACAATCAATTATGCATCCCCAAACAGAGATATTTCCTTGATCCCCATGTATTTTGCAACCCTTAAGCCCAACACAAGAGCTTCATACTATGCCACATTATTGGTAGATTCAAATTCCAGTTTGTAAGATAGAGATCTAATTGTTTCTCGAGAAGGTGAAACAAATATCACTCCATCACTAGCAACATCCTTAGAAGAGGCTCCATCAAAGAACATTTTCCAAACAGAGGTGGTGGAGAGAGAAAATTCATGGAAAACCATGGGATTTGTTTCTAGTTTTAAAGGAGGCTCGGGAGCATCAGTGAACTGCAATAAACTAGACCCCAACTCAGTATCAAGCACAAAGATAGGATGGCTGGTGGGGTCTGATTCATGACTAATAATGTAGGCCAAATGAGATTCCCTATACAGTCTCCTATTATCCCCCCCAAATAAAATAATGGTAGCATATGTGAGGTCCATTTGCAATGTTCCTATGAGTCTTTTAATCCAAGATCTTGACAACAACATGCCAAACCTTGGGGGAACATTAGCTACCACAATGTACATGATCACACTTTTCATGGGCAGTTGAAACAAGGTCACAACCAGATCTTTGATGACCCCAAGATATCGCACTTTCCTAGAATCAAAAGAATACAAGTCATGATAAGCCTTTGTGACTTCTAGTCTCAGTTCATCCATGACAGTTTTGGGCATGAGATTATGAGATGCCCTTGAGTCCATCAAACGATTATGGAATACCTTATCATGTATATTTAGGGATGTATATAAAAGAGGGGATGAATCATCTTTGTATTCTATAATGGGACCTAAGATAACTATTGGCTTTTCATTTTGAAGGTTTACTGAGTCTGTGGAATAATATGAAGGCTCAGGCTGCAATAGTTTGGAGAGGGATTTCTTTAAATCTTTGTTCTTGACTAGATCTGAAAGGGGCATAGGGATCCTGATTTTTTGAATTTCATTCTCAAAGTTGAAAGAGGAGGGGGGCTTTAGAATTTCTCTTACTTCCGGGATAGGATCCTTGGATATTGGTGGGGGGGTTTGAATCTTCTTACCTTTGTTGTCAGCTTCTACATCTTTGGTAGGATTTTCTTCTCTGGTAGGATGATCAGGAACATCAGGATTTCCTTCTTTATTTTTGGACCTGAGGTTGTATCTATTTGGGATACTATTGGCCTTGTCCCCCTTGCTCAGCTCATTTAATTGGTTGTCCATGAGAGACTCCTCATATGTTGGCTGAGTTAATTTGGGAGAAGAGGATGTGTCTTCAATACAGTGGATTTCTGGATCAAGGTCATCTTCCTCTCCACCCTCATCCACAACAAGGTTGTTTTGAAGAGGGATCTGGACTTTTTGGTTGTCTCTATCTATGTTCCTCTATTCCCTTTGCATAATCTAAGGAGAATTGTTATTCGGCCTCTTAAAGTTGCCTATGTTATCAAAATTTTGGGGATTTTGTATGTTTGCTTCCCCTCTACCTCCAATCTTTCCATTCTAGTTGAAAGTGATTTTAGTAACTTGGTTACTTCATCCATTTGAGGGGGGGGAGTAGAGGAACCAGACGTGGAGGCTTTAGATATTCCCCTTGGCATATCCCTATCAGCCTTATTCCTGAGTCGGTTAATTGCCAATATGTTAGACTCTACTTCTAGGGATGCATCTTGCATATGAGCCATGGAAGTAGCTCTTCTCTCTGTTAACAGGAGGTAAAAGTTTGGGTCAAAAGTAGTAGCATAGGTAATTTTTGCAGAGGATTTTGTAGGCTTAATCTCAGCAGGGATCTCATTGTACATTTTGTTGAATCTTTTGGAGAAGTCAGAGACAGAATCTCCCTCTTTTCTCTTTAGTGACCCGAAATCTGTGATATAATACATAAAGTCTTTTTTATACACCCATTGTCTCAATAAAACATCATCCAATACCTCAATCCCAGCAATGGATCCAGGGGTCAATCCCCTAAACCATTTCCTAACCTCACAAACAAGGCTATGGAAAAAGACTCTCATCCACACATCTTCATTTTCAATATTTAGATTGTCTACATAACTGTAGAAGGAAACACGGTGTTCTTCAGCAGTTACTTCTTCTTCTCCTGTGAATTTGGGCATGTATTTCAAGTAATCTCCAACAGGGAGGGCATTCATTGGTTGAGGTAGGACCAGAGGGGCATATCTTGCATCCATTATGGCATCCATTCTATTCCTAGGGGGATTAGCACCTACCATTGGGATGTGAGGTGGAGGAGAATTAGGAGGGGATGGAGTTCGAACATGGGAGACTGGGGGTGTATTTCTAGGAGGAAAGGGAAACAACAAAGGATTTTAGGAAAATGTTACAGGGCTAGAGGGGACAAGGGTTTCCATTGCTGTAAAATTAGGAACTATGATAGGAGGAGGAGTGGTAAAGACAGGAGTGGGAAAATGTTCTGAGATCCCAATTTTAAACCAGGCTACAACTTCAAGGGAGATAAGAGTGACAAATATTTCTCCCTCCAATCCAAGATCGAGAGGGGAGAAATCAACAACTACACTCGCAAACTTTAAACTTTAGGAAACTCCAACAGATGGTATAACAAGAGAATGAGACACAGATATTGGAGTTTCTAAAAGAGGATGGTGAAAATCATCATAAATACCTAGTTCATCATTCAAAGTACTTCCCTGAGGGGTATTTCGTCTTTTGACAATTTTCTCTGGGTCAACTTCAGGTGTTGCTAGAGGCAGTTGTGGGGTAGACCTCATGTGTCTGCCTCTAGAAGCCACAACTCAAACGGTGTAGTAATACGAGTGGATTCTCCAGGTGCACATTAGAAATATTCAATGTAATGAGTTTTGATGCACCTTCAGAATCAGTAAGGTTTGTCGTTCAATCCCAAGGAAAATCTTCAATTCGTCCTCGGCAACGGTGCCAAAAATATTAGCACTATAAGTCACCTCTGGATTGCAGCAGAGGTAAGCCCAGTACCCATCAGTTTTTATGTCACAATGAATAAATTTAAGGGTGGTCTAATGGATGCAAATTCAAGATGATATCGCTTTAACTCAGAAAATTGGGCTAGTATGCACAGGAAGATGAGGTCTTGATCTAACTTCAGACAGTAACTTGGTATAGTGGTGAGTAGGTGGAAGATCATGAGAAAGATGTGAAGTTTTTCTATGGACATACAAACTTCCAGTAGCCTATGGATGAAAAGCTTCAGATATAAGATCCTCTTAGATCTGAGAACTTCAAGAACTGAAAAACATTGTAACAACACTGCAATCAAACCTAGATTACACCGTAGTTACAATGAATTGATTGGATCATCCATGCCCGATATTTCAATATCAGAGGCACAATAGATGGAAAGAAGGCTAATTGTTATTAGACAAGAAGTCTCACAAACAATACACAATCAGAGAACCAGAGGCTTTACTAAAAATTTACAATCGGGTTCTTAGCTCAACCATCAACACTAACAAAAATATGGGAAACACTCCTATATACTCAGAACCAACCATAGAAGCCTACTCGAGCCTTTGCATTGAAGGAATTACGTCTGCATGCTTCCTGGAAGACTATGCATGCATTCTCTTGTTAGAAGCGAGCTCTGTCAGACACAATCATGTTTCGGGAAGGTTCTGTAGATGAGTCAACTTGTTGACAGTCCTTTTTTGAGATTTCCATTTATGGTGGAAATGATGTTCAACCACCACCAACCAACCTCAATATCTGCTTCATCAGGATCGAGAAGGCCCGAGTCAACACTGTACCTATAGGACGTGACTGCATCTGCATTCTGCCATCTAGAGATGAGTTGGATGCTTGGAGGGATGGCCTAGGCAGTCGTGGATGTAGATCTGGTCGGCCAACAAGCATGAAATAACGATTGATCAGTGACCAGATGGAAAGTGCAAAGGGTAGGGAGGTGATTGGGATGACAAAAACATGGGTGGAGGTGGAATGGAGTGGGAGACATATGACATGAAGTGATCAGGTGAGACACGAAGGTGGGACGATGATAGGTCAGGGGGGACTATGAGTGGAGGACAGGTGTGGGGGAGCGAGATGCAGAGGTGAATGGAAGGAAGTGACAGGAAGGCGTCAGCACTAGTGGAAAATATGTGGCAAGAGGAGCGAGCAGAAGTATCGAGAGGCAGTAAGTGGTCTGCTTGGAGAGGGGAGGGGGGGGTAGGCGGTAAGAAGTTTAGTGCGGGTGGGGGATCTGAGCTAACAAGAAAGTTCCATGATAGTGGGGGGCCCACGCTCGAAAACCACTTAGCTCAGACCCCTCTCCCCCGTTAAAGGTAGAATACTGAGGGGGGTCCGATATGGACTATGATTCATAGACCTGAGTGCGTAGATCTCATCCATCGAGACTTGCATGCACCTTATCACAATGTGACAAGGCCATCCAAACATGCCTCTAACTTAGGATAAGAGTCATTTTTTGTGTTTGTTTCCCACTTTCCTTCATTTCTTCGCCAAAAATTCCATTTCCTAGCAACAAAGCACCCCCCATCAACTTTATCTATTAACAGTTGTGAAGGATCCTCTTTATCCCAAATAGATCCCATGACCTAACTTTAAACCTTGTAGTTCCAGACCCATGGTTACTGCAGTCTCTTTTCTCTGCAATCGTTCTTGAACCGCTATACTTCCTGAACTTCCAAACATGACCAAGGTGTTCTCTTGGCACTCTTGAATGCTTTGAAATTCAAATTTTGTCCTTTTCAACAACAATTTTCTCTGATATTTTGATTCCATAACCACTTATACGACCTAATTCAGGCTTAGTGTCAAAAAAATAGGCTCTGAAATTCAATTTTGTCCATTTCAAAAACAATTTATGATGCAGGAGTATAATTGGCAAGCGCACAGAGGCAGGACAACTCTGCATGTGGGAGTTCTTCCAGAACCTCAATGCTGGCAGTCCAACAGGTTTTTTGAGGCACACCTGAACTTAGCGCCGGAAAAACTCTGAGACATGCTTGAACGTCTTCTCTAGATTGAGACTGGTCTAAGATAGCTAGTAGATTAAGTTTTAGAGTAGATAAGTAGGCAGGGGAAACCCTAAAAATCCCTGTGAGTTAAATAGAGGTTTTGTATGCCCATATAGGGTTAGCTACAATACAGAGGGAAGTTAGTTGTAAGAGAAATGCAAGTTAGCAAAAGATTTCAAGCTTTCAAAGATGTTGTAATTTGAATATGTTTTGTAGCCATTTTTCACTTGTGAATATAACAAAGAAGAATTGATTCAATGCATGGGGTGTGATCAGTGTTTGTGATTTCCTTTCATTCTGGTTTTATGAACAAGTGAATGAATCTGAATAGGAGAGAATGGAAGTGTGAATGCTTAGTTTTTTAGTTTTAGTTGTTTCTCTTCATTTGAAGCTCTGCAAGGTGTGCATTGAGTTATAGGGGAATGCTAGGAGATCGGGAGGAATTTCTATGTAAGAAATCCCTTTGATTTGAGTTATCAAAATCCCTCAGACAAAAGGAGTGTGTGGGAAATTGATGTTTGTATAATATAAATATCAGAAATAATAACACTTCAGATAAGTGTTAGTGAGATCCAGGAATCCCATTTCCCAAGAGGAGTGAAGGGAGAAACCTTCAGAGACTTAAAAAATATTTTATGTCTTAAATATCAAAGCTAAGGAGAGTTAGCGCCAAGATATTTGACCAAGACTAGTTGAGGACCTGAATGGATGGTGGAGATCCTTCGAGGAGAAAGCGTCGATAGCTGTAAGTTGTTGGACCAAGTGAAGCCGTGTGGAGGATAACGGTGAGAGTTATTCAACTCTCAAATCTCAGGAGGGATAGGAGTCATTGATCCAAGGGAGATCTAGACCGTTAATCCATTTCGTGATATCGGGTATCGCGAGTTGGGAGGACAGAGTTACTTGATTTCAAAAACCATGAAACATGAAATCACAACTCGTGAGGACGAGATCTAAGCCATCAGATCATGGGAAAATCAGGACCATCAGATTGGGGCTCTAAAATATTGACATTTTAGCGATCAGAAGAATGAGTGAGAGAGCTTCGTGAAGTATGAATTTGTGAAACATGAAAAGCTAACTTGATCACAGCCATCGGTCAAGGGAATATCTGGACCATAGATCCTAGACCATCTCGATTTTGGCTTTCGAGACTTGGAGGAGTCAGACGACTTGCATCGCAAAGTCCCGACATTGCGAATCACAACATGTCTTTGTGATAAAGCCTGTGGTCATGAGTGTGTAGTCACACGAGCAGAGGAATGGGAGGGGATAACCTTTTTTAACCCTTATCAGGGTTTCTAGACTTGGACGAGTCAAGTAGTTGTTACACCAGAAACCCTGAAGTCATGAAACGTGATGCACCTTTTGGGATAAGTCGGTGGTCGTGCCTGCAATCACAAGGAGTGGAGGCTCGTTCCTAGTGTTGGTTTGCATGGGAAAAAAATAGACAAGGACTTTTTGATTTAGTGTTAAAGGTTCCTATTCGGAGTCAGGAGAGCCATTTCATCTCCTGAGTCAAAGATCTTGACTGGGAGGTTGTGTATCCCTTAGGAGAGATAGGGGGTCTTCATCAGGTGGTATCAGATCTAGGTTCTTCATCTGTAGACTTCAGGCGAATGAAAAAGAGAAAAGGAGGAGACATATAACTCAAAGTTGTACTTTGTGTGTGACAGACAGTCAGCGCAATGCCTCCAAGGAGATGAGGAGAGGCACCTTTAGCCAACCACGTTGTAGAGAGGGATATGCGAGAGCTTTGCACAAGATTGGAAACAATGGAAGTAGCACAAAGAAGAGAACCTGACGCAAGAGACATCAGTGATGCATAAATTGAAGAGATTGAGGTTGAAGAAGCTACAAGAGAGGATGTTCCTGAAGAACGCTTTTTGAGAGAAGTTGCTAGATTGGGAGGTAGAGATAATATAGAGGTTCTCATGTATGAGGAAATATAGATGATGAAGAACTATTGGATTGGATAAGATCCATGGATAAATATTTCAAATACGAAGATGTCGATGAAGAGAAGAAGGTGAAATAGGCATTCACCAAGATAAAAGGGCATGCAACACTGTGGTGTGACAAACTACAGGTTGAGAGGAGAAGTAAAGGCAAATAGAAGATAAAGAGTTGGGACAAAATGGTAGCCAAGTTGAAGGCTAACTTCATACCCAAGGATTATCAGATTAATCTATTCAGGAAGTTATAGATTCTGAGACAGAAGGGGATGACAATTAAGGAGTACACCGAGGAGTTCTATAGGCTAAACATCAGAACTAGACAAAGGGAGAAAGATGAAGAAAATGTTTCCAAATATATAAATGGCTTGATATATGAAATCTAGGATGAGTTCATCATGATGTCAGTCAGAACCATGGAGTATGCTTATCAGTTTGCACTGAAGGCAGAGGAGAAGCTGGCTAGAAAACAAAACCAGCGAGAAAGGGGTAAGAATCCAGCCCCAACCAATAACAAGAGGGTTACCCATGACAACACACAAGTCTAAGAATGAGGCTGAGAAACCACATAGTCACTCGGAATGAGGAGGAAGTTCCAGAGGAAGACAAGATGGTGGAAGAAACCATTCTAGAGGAAGAGGAAAAGGAGGAATAAGGTGCTATGCCTATGAAAAGAAAGGGCACATGTCTTGGGAATGTCCCAATAAGAATAAGGAAGGAGGAGAAGCTCACATTTCAGAAGAACATGGAAGAGATGTTGAAGTAGAAGGAGCAGAGGATGGAAGATCCCTAATGTTGAGGAGGGTTCTCTTAAAACCAGAAGCAGAGGTTGAGAAACTGATGCAAAGGAATAGTCTTTTCAAGACATCTTGGAAGACTAAGGACATAGTATGCAACGTGATCATTGATAGTGGGAGCACTGAAAACCTGGTATCCACAGAAATGGTGGAGAAATTGGAGTTGAAGACAACTTCACACCCAAATCCATACAAGGTATCATGGTTGCAAAAAGGATACCAGGTAATGATTACTGAACAATTCTTGGTTGAAATTAAAATATAAGGTTATAAATATGAAATCCTATGTGTTGTAATTCCCATGGACTTGTTCCATATTTTGTTGGGAAGGCCATGGAAGTTTGATAGAAATGTCATTCATGATGGGAGGAAAAATACATATACATTGGAGAAGAATGGTAGAACACATATGTTGCTGCCAATAGAAGAGAAGAAAGTGAAAGAGGAATCCAACACCATCATACTACTCATGACTAGGAAGGAACTCCTGAAAGAATTCAAGGAAGAACAGGAAATGCAGTTTTTCATGGTAAGGAAACCCAAAGTTATCCTTACAAGCACATCGATGGATGAGCTGCGTGAAGAAGTTCAGGAGATATTGGATAATTTTTCTGATATAGTGGTGGATGAGCTGCCAAACTCATTACCACTCATCAGGAGTATTAGTCATCATATTGACTTGATACCAAGAGCAAGTCTGTCGAACTGTAACAACCCTAGTAGAATATATGTTTAGGGAATTATTAAGTAAAAATTAATTAGGGGATTAATTAAACAAGATTGGTATAATGATACTAATTAAATATTTATTAATTAGTTAATTGTTATAATTTTAATTAATTAAATTAATTACCTACCACATTGAACGAACAAGGTAATAAATTTAAAAGAGTTAATAAATTATATTGTTAAAAAAAAAGGGTTACGTATACGGAAGGGATAAGGGGAATTAATAAATGGATAGGGAACATTAATAAATTGGATAAGGGGCATTAAATATGTGGATAAGGGAATGAATGTGGGGATAAGGAAATAAATGAGGAGAAAGGGCGGTGAAGGAGGATATGAGGGAGAGAAGGTTATGAAGCAAAGCATCATTTTTTCTACGGGGAAGATTTTTGGAGGGTTCTCTGGGATTGTGCAAGGGGAGTTTTGATTTTTGTAGTCGGGAAGGGTTAGTACAGAGGCACCGGTTTGCTGGGGGTTTTGGGCACGGGGGCCATGATATCCATATGGTATCCTGCAGCTAGGTAGTTGTCCTAGTTGGCAGGGTAGATACTTGGTTTTGGGCAGAGTTGGTCCGTGGATTCAAGCTGGGCAAGGCAGCAGCAGGAAGGTCAACAAGACAAGTACAGAAAATGGAGGGTTAGCATCAGACCTAGGTATGTTAATTTATGTATTTGTTTTATGAAATTTAAGGAATACGATGTGTTATGAGGCTGTCTGTAAGCTAATATGTTTATCTCAATAAATTTATATGTTCTGGTGATTAATCTATTTGTGCAATTGAAGTGATTTATATCAAATTTTTATTTCAAGTCCCTACAAATGGTATCAGAGCTTTTGTTTGAAATCTGGGCCTGAGGGCCAAAGCTCCAAGATCTAGCTCCAGCTCCACCTAACCTGCAAACCAAACACTGAAATTTTAACACAAGTATAAAAATAAATGAAATACATATTGAAAATGTAAAAAAAATAAATATCACAATAAAAAGAAAAAAAAAGTATTAGAGCAGCTCGATGCTCACTGCTCTATATATGTCCTAACTGCTCTCCATCAGAATGATTGTTGCATTTATGTTGTGGCTTGTCCATTCACCAGAAATGGGAAGGATCAACACGCATTCATAGAAATAACTAAGCTTGTTCAATGATCGACAAGTTTAGCCTCGGGAATTCTAAATGATATATATAAGTTAAACTATGTAAATTTTTAGAAATGAAAATGGCCCAAGAACTAGGGTTTGCAGATAGGCATCAGCTCTGAATCTGATGCAGAAGGTGGTAGATCAGTCGGGGATGGCGTAAGCATCATTTCCATAGCCCTAAGTCGTATCAGTATGATGTTAGCAAGTACATAAAGGAGGTTCTGAAACTTTTTCCTAGGCAGATGGTGTAAGAACCCTAGGTTTTTTTTTATAGGGACTCGGCCAGCTGATAATAGTTTACTAACACACCTTTCCCCACAGTAAGTTTTCCCTAATTACTCCAGATTTCAGAAATAATAGTAAAAATACCATGCAATGACAGTAATTAGACATATATAAATACATACCTGGCCAGCTTGTACCACCAATGTGACACACTGCTCTCTGTGTCGCTCCACTGCCATCAACGTGCAATACTATCTCTCCCTTTGCAAGATTTAAGGTGGGCATCGACTGTTTCTTCAATCCATTTATAGATCTGGCCGATACACATAAACGATCATTCTCGGTATTTCTACATAGAAACGAGGTTGTACATGCTAACTACGATTGCACCTAGGGTTTAAGATCACGACCTATTAAGGTCGGTCCCAGGTTCAATTCACATGGCAGAATTTTTCGCTGGTACAACATGCAAAGAACATGTAGAAAGTGGGAAATGCATTACGGGATTAAAAAAAATCATACCCAGTAAAAAAAACTAGGTTTAGAAAACCGCATTTGTTTCCAATCCAACGAGAGCAACAACTTCTACCCAATACTTATTTCGAGTTAAAAATAAAAGACACTGCAACAAATCTCGTTTAAGTTTCCATAAATTGCAGTGAAACGAAGTAATTATGAAGAAAACCAATGAGATGGGTACCTTAATAAAGTAATTGGGTTCTTGATAAATTCAGTTGGGCCTCTGTAAAAAGCCGAAATTGAACCCGTTTGATCCTTTCCAACTTTCTTTTCGCTGTTTTCAGCCACTTAGTGATGAGCAAAGAAGCAAATATCAAGCTTATACATTCTGCAAGCAATATTCCACTATAATACCATCATAAAATTTTATGCGCAGTTTAAACCAGCTATGACAATAACTCAACTTTCTGGATAAGAAAATAACTGGTGCACAGTTTGTACAAAAGGTGATAGAACCAAAACAATGCAAAATATGACTATTAAACTACACGAGCTTTCGAATAAAAGAAACAAAGGAGGTTTGAGATTACTTGTCCAGATCCTTAACAAATTTATCATATAGAGGGAATGGAAGACGCCCCACTATAGATGTTGTGAGTGTTTCAAACAGGAAATTAGCAGTTACAACATCTGCAATAAGAGGTACAGCAGGGGCCAACTGTGCAAATGCATCCACTCCCACGCTACTCTCGACACCCACCTGAATCAAATATAGCCAATTTTGAAACCAGAACCCATAATACAAAAACCCAAATAAATATACAAACAACTGAAATTGAAGAAACTGACACCATCCATCAACAAAGTTCATAACCAAACTACTATTCTCAAGTCTATGATGCAGGTGAGCCAACTCAGAAATCTTGGTAAGGAGTTTGCAAGTTATCTCCTTTAACAATGTTTTGGTTTTTACTTTAAAAGTTGCAAAAACATTCTAAGAAAGTCAAGCTCAAGGTAAGAAATATACTGTGTGAGACAGACAGATTATGGCTCGGGACCCTTACCCATTAGAGACATCCAATCCAGTCTTTGTGCTAGAATCTGTGTTTTGGTTGCATAGTATTTGAAACTGTGACCATCTTTACGATTCATAATTTCTTGGGTAAGACTTGCACACTTCAATTAGGCGAACCTACTAGTCATATTGGACTCTGATGTGTTTGAGAGGATGGAATTGGCCTCAGGAGACTTTCCTATATCGCTATTTTTAATATAGGCCTGAGGGTACTTTGCCCAAGAGAAAGAGAAAACGTGTGCTTCCTCCCCCCGCCATACTGAACGACGAATAAATAGTTACTTCCCAAGAGCTGGGAATTCCTGAAAGCCATACAAAACAATTGGTTTTTCATCAGACAACGGCCGGGAAAAGGAGAAAGAAGGCTTGGACTTGCACAAAATACAAAAAGAAACCTCTAACTCTACATCACAAATTACCAACATAAACAAGCTGAGAGATATCATCTCATCACTGCAATGAAGTAGTTGCAAGGGCTGCCAGCTACTGGAAGAATACATAAGGCTTTCACAAACACATCAATAACTGCAAATGGAAGATCATTGAATTCCAGTGGCTATAGAGCATAGAAATAATTTTTTGTCCCGTTCCAAGCTACAGAACAACCTCCCATTACCAAGCCAAGGGAGGAGCTCGCGGCCATTACCAGAGCTCTGCCACAGTAACGGAGAGGGAGAAGCTGAGGGTGCATTTGCATAGGGAGAGAGGCGGTAGTGATGGAGTGTTAGGTTTGAGGACACGTTTAGGGTTTGGAGAGATAGGTGTAGGGTTATTTTGGAGGAAGCGGGCACGTGGACTTCATGCATGCCCTCCCTTTGTTAGCACTGTTTGCGTTTAAATTATTTATTCAAATTTATATTTTTTTTTATTTTTTTATTTTAGTTATTTATTTTATTATTTTTTTTATATTTTCATTTAATTATTTATTATCGTGAATTATAGATTAATTGTTTATTATTAAAATAATTAAAGTGAGTAACTTGTTTATTTATTTTTATCATTATTATTTTTTTTAATAAATAATGATAAATTAATATATTAAATAAATTAATGATAATAATGATAATAAATAAATAAATATATATAAAAAAAAAAAAACTAAAAATTTTAGAGGTCCAAGGGTTTTGAACCCAAGACCACCCACCGAGTGTAGCGCCTTAAGAAGAGCAATAACACCAACGCACCACACATATCACTTTTGCAAATAAATTCACATATGAATAGTTTAATTATCAATAGTAGCAAAGTACTAGCCTAAAGAATAATCTCTGATTATCCAAGCGCCAAGCTCACGAGACCGTACACACAACTCATCGAGCCAAGCACCAAGTCCCTCCACTCCATTCCACCAGTCAAATTCAATGCTAAATCTCAATGTAGCATTTGACAACGCCAACACTGCGCGCCAAGGGAAAAGCTCACGAGTCGAGCACCGGAGGATATTTAGTTGTAAGAAAAAAGTTAAAAGGACTTAGACTAGGACAGGTGGGGAGGAGGTGGTATATGCATTAGGAGGGTAAGCATAGGAATTGGTGAGTATGGCACAAGGCTAACAAAGCTACAGGGAAAGGGAACCAATTGTTTTTTTTTTCATAGGGGCGAAGAAATCAAGCTTAGACACTTAATCCTAACCCTAACCTAGCCAATCCCCTAAAGGAGTAATGTATGTTTACAGACAAGTAAAGAAAACTTACGCCTAACCCTATTTCTAGTTTGAGTAGCACCAATTTGAAACGTCTTGGAACTCACCCTGACAACTTTGGGGTGATGCAGGTTAAAGCATATAGGATGGTCAGGACTCGAAGGAGTTGAGGCAAGGGAGCGTCATCGCAAGCACCGCCAACACCGCCAGCACCACCACCATCGCCCGAACTAGCTCTCATACTGTGCTCGTTGGAAGCCATTAATGAGACTTTGAAGGGGCGACAATCGGTAGGGACTGAAGTGGAACCCCCACCGTCTAGGACGGGTAATCCAAAAGCATCAAGGGATTCGGGGGGAGGACCTCCACTGGAAGACATCACGCGAGAATTGCAGAAGATCAAACTTTCGGAGTTTGTCGGGGGTTGCGCCAGTGAACACGCGAAAGCATGGTTGGAAGGCATGACAAGGTGTTTTTCCTTAAGGGACTATGCATCCAACTCAAAGGCAAAGATCACCATTTTTCAGTTAAGAGACAGTGCCTTGAACTGGAGGGACAACCTGGAAAGACAACTGCACCTTACCCCAGACACAGTATCTTGGGAACATTTCTAGGAGAGGTTCCGAAGGAAATATCTACCAGCATACTACGAGGAACAACAGGTAGGGGAATTTCATGCCTTAGTACAGGGAAACAAAACTGTAGAAGAATATGAGATCAGATTTATGGAACTGGTCAAATATGTTTCGTGTATGGATAATGATCAACGACAGGCAGAGCACTTCGTCTATGGATTGAACCCTAAGATAAGAGCTATGGTGTGGATGTGGAAACCGTCTTCAGTAGAGGAGGCAGTGAAAAATGCGCGTTATGCGAAAGAACACATAAAATTAACCGGGGGTACAAGACCGACATTTTCGCATCGTCCTGGAGTTGTAGGGAAGGCCCCGAGGACATTTCCTAGGGTAGGGGGATCAAGGCCACTGCCATATGGTAACAGATTCGCGCCAAGGATAGTAGCTGTAGGGATTTCAATGGCAGTGAGTGCAGCATCTCGTTTATTGCCAACAGCATAGACAGGTCCATGACCATCTCAGGGAACAACGAGTAGGGGCAGGGGTTCCAGGGGAAGGAACTCATTTCAGAGACAGTCACATAACAGTGCACAGGTTCAATCTCGTGTTACTTGTTGGGGGTGCGGAGGACCCCATTACCAACGTGACTACCCAGAGTTACAATCAGGGTTCGTGCATAGAGAAGGAAAGGCACCGATGGGGAGAGCAAGTAGCAGCCACCAGATTTACGCAGCGGTTAATAACTATCAGGCCGAACATTAATCCACGGTGGTGGAGTCATCAGGTACGCTAAATCATATCAATGTCAGAATTTTTTTTGATTCTAGTGTGACAGATAGTTTCATTTCACCATATGCATTAGAAAAGAGTGGGTTGGCAGCCTACGAGCACGATCACTTTAAACAAGTCGAGATGGCTTCAGGGGAAAAAAAAGTGGTAGGACCTAGCGTCGATAATTGTATATTAGACCTGGGAGTGTGTACTACCAGGTTGAAGGTATACGTCACTGCTCTCGGGGCATATGACCTAATCATTGGAATGGATTGGTTAGCATCTCATCAAGCTTTGGTAGATTGTTTCGCAAAGAGGGTGCTTTGTGTCGACGATGAAGGAAGACTAGTAGAGATCCAGGGTGTACAGAGAAAAGTGTCGTTACGCTTTATATCGACTATGAAGGTTAAGCGATGCTTGAGGCAAGGGTGTTGATTGTATGTAGTGGAAGAAGTGAATGAAAGGAAGGGACCTTCATTGGATCAGTACCCGGTATTGTCAGAATTTTAGGATGTTTTTCCGAACAAGTTACCAGGGTTACCTCTTGAGAGGGAGCTTGATTTTACTATTGAGCTAAAACCTAGTGCAAAACCAATCTCCAAGACTCCATATCGGATGACAGCGCCGGAACTTTGTGAATTGCAATTGTAGTTGAAAGAGTTACTGGACTTAGGGATAATAAGGCCCAGTGTTTCACCCTGGGGCACGTCGGTAATTTTTGTAAAGAAGAAGGACGGATCCTTACGACTATGTATAGACTACAGGGACTTGAACCGTGCTATAGTGAAAAAAGGTACCTGATGTCGCGAATAGCTGACCTCTTCGATCAGATGAAAGGAGCAACGGTATTCTCAAAGATCGATTTGCAATCAGGGTATCATCAGTTAAGGATTAAGGAAGGTGATATCCCAAAAACTGCCTTCTGAACTCAGTTTGGACATTACGAGTTTGTTGTAGTACCTTTCAGATTGACCAATGCGCTGACAGTATTCATGAGGCTCATGAACAACGTATTACGTAAGTACTTAGGCCATTTTGTACAAGTCTTTTTAGATGACATCCTCATCTATTCCAAGAATGAAAGAGAACATGAGGAACACTTGCGAATAGTGTTGTCCTGCCTTAGAGAGAACAAATTGTATGGGAAGTTGTCGAAGTGTTCCTTCTTCCAGA
>ML778073.1:1887999-1905636 GCA_009831015.1 Picea engelmannii | reverse complement strand
AAAGACTAGTCTTGCTGATTGGATTGGATGCATACATAAATTACTAAAGGATGACAGTTTTGATTATTAGTACATGCACGAGATTTGTATGTACTAGCTACACATGCATTTCTTGTACATATACACTAGTATGTATGAGTTTTATTGACTTACTTACTGATAATATCGGTTAATTGTTATGAATGTGTGAACCATGTTTCTTTTCCTTGTACCATAAGATACCTTAACTTCGGGATGAAGTTTCCTGAAGGGTGGGTGTATGTAACAACCCTAGTAGTATATATGTTTAGGGAATTATTAAGTAAAAATTAATTAGGGGATTAATTGTCTTAACATGGTATTAATTAAACAAGATTGGTATAATGATACTAATTAAATATTTATTAATTAGTTAATTCTTATAATTTTAATTAATTAATTAAATTAATTAATTACCTACCACATTGAATGAACTGGGTAATAAATTTAAAAGAGTTAATAAATTATATTGTTAAAAAAAAGGGTTATGTATACAGAAGGGATAAGGGGCATTAAATATGTGGATAAGGGAATGAATGTGGGGATAAGGAAATAAATGAGGAGAAAGGGCGGTGAAGGAGGATATGAGGGGGAGCAGGTTACGAAGCAAAGCATCATTTTTTCTATGGGGAAGATTTTTGGAGGGTTCTCTGGGATTGTGCAAGGGGAGTTTTGAGTTCTATAGTCGGGAAGGGTTAGTACAGGGGCACCGGTTTTCTGGGGGTTTTGGGCACGGGGGCCAGGATATCCATATGGTATCATGGAGCTAGGTATTTGTCCTAGTTGACAGGGTGGATACTCGGTTTTGGGCAGAGTTGTTCCGTGGATTCAAGTTGGGCAAGGAAGTAGCAGGAAGGTCAACAAGACAAGTACAGAAAACAGAGGGTTACCATCCGACCCAGGTATGTTAATTTATGTATTTGTTTTATGAAATTTAAGGAATACGATGTGTTATGAGGCTATCCGTAAGCTAATATGTTTAGCTCAATAAATTTATATGTTCTGGTGATTAATCTATTTGTGCAATTGAAGTGATTTATATCAAATTTTTATTTCAAGTCCCTACATGAACAAAGCAACGTACATATTAACACCTCAAGAGAATGAGGAGGTGAAGAGCCAAGTCCAAGAATTGCTAGACAAAGGTTTGGTCAGAGAGAGTTTGAGCCCACGCGCAGTACCAACTGTTTTGAGCCCAAAGAAGGATGGATGATGGAGCATGTGTACAGACTCGAGATCCATTAACAAGATCACCATTAGCAGGACTAAAGAGGATCATTTGAGGCACCTAAAATTAGTGATGACAAGGCTACAACGAGAGAAGCTATCGATAAATTTGAAGAAGTCCTATTTTATGAAGACATAACTCATTTACATGGGTTTTGTGATCTCTTCAAATGAATTGAAGATGGATCCAAAGAAGGTGAAAGCGATCAGAGAATGGTCGTCACCAAGAAGCATGTTTGAGATAAGGAGATATCATGGATTAGCAAGTTTCTCTTTTATATACAAGAACAATATGCATACACTTGTTAAGAACCAAATAATTGCATACAAAAATACCACAAAGATTCAGAGAACAATATATAAAACCACAACTTTATTATAGAAACCCTTGAGGTAGGGAAACACCATACAATGGATCCTATTATGGAAGGGATCATCTCCTGTTCACTTGCCTCTTCGAGGGCGAATCCTCTTATTGAGATATAGCTCCAGATACAATACTCTCTTCATGTCTCATGACATTGCTTGAACCTCTTTATATAGTGCTACCATCACCTAATAACATTCTAGAGGAGGAATCTTCTAGAAGTAGAACCTTCTAAGAAGTCCTCTTACATTTATTATATCTAACTACCATAGTGGGTCTTATTTAATAATATAGTGGACCTAGTCCACCTTATATCGAATGGCCTCCATTATTATCACTATGGGCCCTCTGGGCCCGCACTACTACCTCTCTAGCTACCTAATATTCCATCCTCATGAAAGCGTTGTCGTCAACGCTTGATGTACAACCATATATCAGGTTCCCATGGATAATTGTGGACCATAATGTTGAAGAAGACTGGAGAACCAAGGTCCCATGTAGAAAGGAATGTCGCCATGCTGAAGTAGTCCAACCACCATTGTAAGCCCAGGTCCCATGTCCAAGTGCTCATGTGAACTCATCGTGGAAGATTTTGGAACCCAATAACCAACTCAAAATGATGCTCCAAAGACTGACAATTGTCATGTAGATCCAAATAAGAAGATCCATCCACATAGTGGAAAAGGGTCATAGCAGAATTTGAAATGAATAATACCACTGTAGAATTTTTAGAATTTACAATAGTAATAATCATTGGCTCTCGATATGTCACATTGATTCTCTCTACAGAAGGTGGATTAGAGTCATCAAATAAAATATGAAAGTGGTTGTCATCCCATAAATGACAACTATCCATATACCAATCATCACAATCGGCCTCAAGATCATACCAAGAATATATTTCTTGATTATACCCATCCCTGATGTCATCCATAAGAAATATCTCCTACATTATATCCAATGAATCTTGAATACTACGAAAACTGTCATTGAGGTCATCTGCAAGGTCATGTAATCTAGCATCCAATGTGTCATACAATTGAGATTTGAGTGCTTCAGTGATTTATAGAATTTCTTTGAGGGTTTGAGAGGAAATAGCCATATAATCACCCTATGAACTCTTCAGTCCCACAACCATCATTAAAAAACACAAAAAATAGAACAATAAGTTACGACAGAAAATCACGACTTTTTGGGGAAAAACCCTAAAAAACTGTTGAATTTAAAATGCTCATAACTTCACTTCCCGGACTCTGTTTCGGTTGATTTTTTTTTTTTTAATTGGCTGAAATTGTGAGAGGAACTCAGAACTATAATTTTTTTGGACAAATTCGTCTTGCAACTACTACAGAAATAAAATAAAAAAATCATGTTGTCGTCCGCGGAAAAAACCCTAAAAAATTGCATATTGTAAAACTTCAATATTTTGACTTCCCGAACTCCATTTCAAACGATTTTTTAATCATATCTACAACCTGTTTTTGCAAAGTTTGCACAAAAATATACTGAAAATTTCTAGAATGTCGCGGCCCTCTTTTTTCTTCTCCGAAAAAAAATATGCAAAAATAAAAAATATTTGCCCACAATGTCTACCAAGGAAAGTGCTTTGATACCACTTGTTAAGAACCTGAATAGATCTACAAATATAATCACCACAAATAAGGAATACACAATAGATCCATACATCAAGATATAATAAACCACACTTTATTATTACCAAACTCTTGTGGTAAGGCAACACCATACAATGGATCCTATTATGGAAGGGATCCTCTCATGTTCACTTGCCTATTCGAGGGGGAATCCTCCTATTGAGATAAAACTCACAATATAATAATTCTCTTCATATCCCATTACATTGTTTGAACCCCTTTATATAGTGTTACCATCACCTAAGAACATTCTAGAGGAGGAATCTTCTAGATGTAGAACCTTCTAAGAAGTCCTCTTACATTTATTATATCTAATTAGCCATTTATTATATCTAACTACCATAGTGGGCCTTATTTAATAATATAGTGGTCCTAGTCCACCTTACATTGAATGGCCTCTACTATTATCACTATAGGCCCTATNCTCTCTAGCTACCTTACAGTTTATATAGGAAGTTCATTAGAGACTTCAATGGAATTTGTGTGCCAATGATAGATACAGTGAAGAAGAAGCACAAGTCATTTAAGTGGACAGAGGAAGACGAGAAAATATTCAAAATAATGAAGGAGAAAATAACAAAGTGACCAATTCTGGTCTTGCCAAATTTTGAAAAGACATTTTAGGTGAGATGTGATGCAAGTGGAGTTGCAATTGGAGCAGTCTTGAGCCAAGAAAATAGACTTGTTGCATATTTCAGTGAGAATTTGAATGAGACCAAGAGGAAGTACTCCACATATGACAAGGAGTTTTATGCCATAATTCAAGCCTTAAAGAAATGGAGGCATTATCTTGTGCCATAAGAATTTGTCTTGTATAGCGATAACCAAGGTTTACAATTCATAACCAGACAAGAAAAATTGAATCAGATGCATGCAAAATGGGTTGGATTTATGCAAAATTTTACTTTTTTCATAAAACATATTTCTGGGAATGCTAACAAGGTTGTTGATGCATTAAGCAGGAGATGTTTAATTCTGCAGGAATTCCAGGTGAAGACCTTGGGGTTTGAACACCTTAAGGATATGTATTGTGATGATACAGACTTCAAGGGAGCATATGAAGCTTGTAAAAACCCTATGTTGAGAGATTGAAGTCAATGGATAGAGTACATAATTCAGGAAGGAATTTTTTTCAGAGGAAATCAGTTGTGCATACCAAAATGCTCAATAAGGGATAATCTTTTGAAGGAGAAACATAGTGGAGGATTGGTTGGACATTTCGGCCATGAAAAAATGTTTGCACGGTTGAGAAGTTCATACTATTGGCTAGGTATGAGAATAGAGGTGATAAACTTTGTGAACAAATGCATAATCTGCCAACATGAAAAGGGGAAAAGATAGAACATTGGATTGTATCAACCATTTCCAATGCCAAAGAGACCTTGGGATGCAATAAGCATGGATTTTGTGTTGGGATTGCGAAGAACACAAAGGGGATTCAATTCCATATTTGTGGTAGTGGATAGGTTTTCAAATATGGAACATTTTATCCCATGCCAGAAGACCAGTGATGCAACACATGTCGCAAACCTGTTTTTCAAGGAAGTTGTGAGACTTCACGACCTACTCAGGAGAATTGTCTTGGGCAGAGACATGGAATTTGTTGGTCACTTTTGTAGGACGTTGTGGAAGAAGAAGGGGACAGATGTGTCCTTCAGCTCAACTTATCACCCTCAGATAGATGGGAAAACTGAGGTGGTAAACATAAGTTTAGGAAATTTATTGAGGAGTTTAGTCATTGAGCATCATAGTCAGTGGGATCAAAATCTGCCACAAGCAGAGTTTGCATACAATGACTCACCAAACAGGAGCACTGGAAGGAGCCCATTCCAAATATTATATGGAATGAAACCGAGGGGAGTGTCTGAGTTAAGAGACTTGGAACAGGGGGAGATCAGGAGTGTTGGAGTAGAAGATTTTGCTGCAGAGACGCAGAAACTCCATAGCCAGATCAGAGGACAATTGTAGAGTTATAAAAATAAATACAAGCACAAATATGATCAACATTGCAGGGAACTTCAATTTGAAGTAGGAGATCAGGTTTTGGCACATCTCAGAAAGAAAAGGTTCCCTGGAGGAACATATAAAAAGTTAAAAATGAAGAAGATGGGACCATGTAAGATCTTGAGGAAGTTTGATGCAAACGCCTATGATATTGAGCTACCAGATGGTGTAGGCATATCACCCATATTCAATGTTTCATACCCATATCCTTCCAAGAAATATGACATAGAGGGTCAGAAGAGCAAGAAAAGATCCAGTGGGAGAAACAAATGTCTGTGGCATAAAAACAACAGATGGAGAAAATTGTTGATCAGAGGATTGGCAAGAAGACCAGAAGGAAGACCTATTTTGAATATCTGGTCAAATGCAAGGGACACCCAATAGAAGATGCTAGTTGGGAGAACAAAGTTGTTATCCAGAAGCAGGGAAAATTAGTGCAGGAGCTCATGGACAGAAGCCCATGGATTTTTTTGTCAAGGAGAGTATGATGCAGGAGCATCATTGGCGAGCGCACAGAGGCCGGACCACTCTGCACATGGGAGTTCTTCCAGAACCTCAACACTGGCAGCCCAGTAGGTTTTTCGAGGCATGCTTGAACTCAGCACTGGAAAAATTCTTAGACATTCTTGAATGTCGGCTCTGGATTGAGACTGGTCTAAGATAGCCAGTAGATTAAGTTTTAAAGTACATAAGTGGGTAGGGGAAACCCTAAAAATCCCTATGAGTTAAATAGAGGTTTGTATGCCCAGATAGGGTTAGCTGCAATATAGAGGTAAGTTAGTTGTAAGAGAACTGCAAGTTAGCATAATATTTCAAGATTTCAAATATGTTGTAATTTGAATATCCTTTGTAGCCATTTTTCACTTGTGAATATAACAAAGAAGAATTGATTCAATGCATGGGGTGTGAACAATGTTTGCAATTTCTTATCATTCTATTTTTATGAACAAGTGAATGAATCTCAATAGGAGAGAATGGAACTATGAATGATTAGTTTTTCAGTTTCAATTGTTTCTCTCCGTTTGAAGCTCTGCAAGGTGTGCATCGAGTTAGAGGGGAACACCAGGAGATCGGGAGGAATTTAATTGTAAGAAATCGCTTTGATCTGAGTTATCAAAATCCTCAAATGTAAGGAGTGCGTTGGAAATTGATGTATGTATAATATAAATCTAAGAAGGAATAACACTTCAGATAAGTGCTAGCGAAATCCAGGAATCCCATTTCCCAGGAGGAGCGAAGGGAGAAACCTTCGGAGACATAGAAAATCTTATAAGTCTGAAAGATCAATGCTCAAGAGAGTTGGCACCAAGATACTTGACCAGGACTAGTTGAGGACCTGAACGGATGGTGGAGAACCTTCGAGGAGGAAGTGTTGATAGTTGTAAGTCATTGGATCAAGTGAAGATGTGTGGAGGATAACAATGAGAGTTATTCAACTCTCAAAGCTTAGGAGGGATAAGAGTCGTGGATCCAAGGGAGATCTGGACCGTTAATCCATTTCATGATATCAGGTATCGTGAGTTGGGAGGACAAAGGTCCTTGACTTCCAAAACCCCAAAACACAAAATCGTGACTCATGAAGACGAGACCTAAGCCGTCAGATCATAGGAAAATCAGGACGCTCAGATTGGGGCTCCGAAATATCGGCATTTCGTCGATCAGAAGAATACGTGAGCGAGCTTCGTTAAGTATGAAGTCGCAAAACACAAAACACCAACTTGATCGTAGCCATCGGTCAAGGGAAGATATCGACTGTAGATCCCATAACATCACGATTTTAGCTTTCGAGACTTGGAAGAGTCAAACGCATTGCATCACAAAATCTTGACATTGCGAATCATGAAGTGTCTTTGTGATAAATCCTGTGGTCACACAAGTAGAGGAAGGGGAGGGGCTAACCTCCGTTAAGGCTCATCAGGGTTTCGAGACTTGAAGGAGTCGAGTAGTTGTTGCATCAAAAAACCCAAAGTTGCAAAACATGACACGCCTTTTGGGCTAAGTTTGTGGTTGTGCTTGCGGTCACGAGGAGTGGAGGCTTGCACCTAGTGTTGGTTTGCGCTGGAAAAACACAGACAAGGACCTGTGGATTTAGTGTTAAAGGTGCATTTTAGAATCAAGAGAGCCATTTCATCTCCTGAGTCAAATATCCTGACCGAGAGGTCGCGCAGCCCTTAGGAGAGATAGGGGGTTTGCATCAATTTCCTTCCAAAACCTTGTCTTCAAATTCCACTTTCCTGGTCCATCTAGGCTCAGTGTTGAAACCATGGCTCTGATACCATTTTTTAACATCCCCAACCACCCAACATATCAGGCAATGCCACAGATGAACATATTTCTTCTCTGATACCATTTTGTAATGTCCCCAACCACCAACGGATGGGCCATGCTGCTCATAGAATTTTTTTTTATCATATGCATATAAATATAAAAATAAACAGACAACATATTCTATTCATACATAGATTAATGCGGAAATAACAATAATCCTACACATACAACATATACCATATACACAACATGTAAATGAACATAAAAGTGGTACTTATATTCTAATAGAAGACCACCAATTGCATCCAGACCTTCCATGGTCCTCCCATACATAGACCATGCTTCTCATCACTCTTATCAATGGGTCACCCCTGAGCTCAGACTAAGCTCCACCTAGAGAAAAGGAATACTAGACTAGGTCGAGGTTACAGAAAACTACATAGTGCAACTGGAAGAATTCTCTCCAAGAGCCTACTTATGCCCACTACTCACAAACTCTCATTCATCACATGCCTTTTCCACCCCGAGAATATACACCTTCACTATTCCATAGTCCATCGACTGCTCCACTTCCCTTTTAGGTTATCATAAATAGTTTAGGTCAGGAATTCTCAGAGCTCCATCAATGGTGTTGGACTCTCTCTAGGAGAAAATCACTTCCCAACAAACTCTACAAGAGCCTACTTATGCCCACTACTCACGGACTCTCATTCCCCATATGCATGTTCCACCTCGGGAATATGCACCTTCACTATTCCATAGTCCATCAACTGCTCCACCTCCCTTTTAGGGTCTCGATAACAGGATGAATCATGAATGAGCAGAGCTCTATAGCTGGTGCTAGACTCTCTCTAGGAGAAAATCAGTTCCCAGTAAACTCTCTCACCTGGAGAGAGATGCTCACAGGCCTAACAACCTACCTCTTCAACCACGGTCCTGACAACCCACTTCCTCAACCAACTACAACTCAATTTCATCAAATGAGGACAATAGCAAGGCTCAATATAGCTCATGGGATGGCAGCCAACACAATTCGATAAGGCACAACACGGCTATGGAAAGTAACGATACATTGTGCTTCATAGGAAAACAAAGGTCATCTTCACATGTTATTGGTTTCAGAGGTGCTTGAAAAATGCAGGGGTCGATGATGGAGGCCAAACGAGTTAGGCAAAGGATGGGAGAATGGGGAGAGAACCCCCCCAATAAACTAACTTTCTATCTTTAACTGCATGTGTCCAAGTCCACACCTGTTTTCCTGGAGCTACATGCACTCCATTTAGCACTCATTCCCTTTCCCAAGAACTTAGGATAAATGGGTTTATTTTCCCCACTTTAGTATTTTCATTTTCAGGAACATATTATAATACTCCCTTGGGTTAAGCCCTCTAGATTAGCCCCTCTTTCCTATCCTCCTAGTCCCATTCCTTTCCCTACCTAGTGGAGCTTAGTCACACATTCTCTTTTATCGTGTTCGATCTACATGCATTGGTATATTTATATTAAATATATGAGTATTTACACATATACAATAATAGGCTCACTGGCCATTACATCTAGGCTCCCTGGCCTAATCATCACATAGGCCTCCCGGATTATTATAACTTGGCTCACTAGCCTATCAAACATGTTTACAATTCATAATTACAAATGGGGTTCTACTTGGGGATATTACAGGGTCCAAAGGGGCCAAAGCCAATAATTTTATAATATTTAATTATAACCGAAAGTCTTTACCCTAGATTATGAAAACGTTATATCAACCTTAAGATGTGTAAAAAGATAGTTGGGGAGGACTTCCTAGTGCCAAGTGGTAAGTTAGATACATGCATATTTATTCCTTTTTTTTGCAGGGATGCTCATCATTCTACCTCTTTTTTTCCATCATTCCATCATCATTCTAGTCAGGTATGAATGGAAAGATAAATGGCTTAGCCAAGCTGGCAATATGTTTGAATTGCATTTTTTATTGTGAAAAATGATACTAAGCATCCATGTAGATCCCAACATTTATATTTTCTTAGCTAGTATATATTGGAGCCCAAGAAATGGGTGGGACATATCGAGGGACTGCATTAAGAAGAAGGGGGTCCACTTCTCTAGGTTGTGTAGGCTTAAGGGGGAAAGACAACTGGTGATCGAGATAGCTGCATAAATGAATAGGTTGAGAAATTAGTGGGAATTGAGTTGAGAGAAACTTGTGTTCGTCCTTGTGGAATAATATCCCAAGCACAAGGATGGCATGTTGTATAAAGGCCTAGTGCAATAGTGCCTAAGGTTGGAAGGAATGTCCCATGTCAAGAGCCAGTTGGTGTCTTTCATTATTAAAGACAATTGTTCTATTATTTGTTCTTCTATTTTGTTTATTATATAATGAAATAAGTTAAAATGTTGTTTAATTACATAATAGTTCAAATATTTATGTATGCTTACATGAATTTCATGAGCTTGCATGTCATTTTTGCATTCATAATTTCATTATATAGTAAATAGGAATAATTATATGGTATCAAAGTTAATGGTATGAAGAATTTCTGGAAATTGGAGAAAATGTTTTAGTACCCCACCATCCTAATGGGTATCGAGGTGGTTGGGTACGTTAAAAAGTAGTGTTAGAGTGTGGCTTCAACATTCAAACTACATGGGCCAAATAAAAAATGTTGAAGTGAAAATTTTACAAATGATAATTCCAAGGAATTGGTTGAACTTATTGATCCAGGTGGATATTAGTGGCCACCCACCTGTTCCAACTGGCTCCTCTTATCAGTTTTTAACATAACATGTTTTTTTGTAGTTCTTTGTAATTGTGGGCTCTACACTTTTGGGGCTATCTGAAGCCCTACACATATTCTAGGTGGATACTAGTGGCCTCCAACTTAATCCAACTATCTTCTTTTGTATGTTTTCATGTCAGCACATCTTGTTATACTTCGAGGGTCATTTTGGGCCCATAAATAGTGGATTTTTGGCTTGTCACAGTAAAACTATAGACAGAGTCAATTTTTGATGGCGTAATGCGTAGTTCTCGAAAATACCTTTCCCATGGTCTTTCACGTGCCTAAAACGAATATCGTATGCAAACGTTATGACCCCGAGAAGTTAATCTACTAACGTACCCAAACGGGGCCCACATAACTTTTGGCATTTCATCTTGTAGGGTTAGGTTTTTGGATGTCTAGCATTTTGGAATTCATGTTTATCATATAAAGGCCTCCAGAGCCTCATTGTAATGATCTTCTGGTGAATGAGCATAGCTGTCACATCTCTTCTCAAAGATAAAGCTACCACAATTCTAGCAATTCTTGCACTCTATATTTTTACAGTCTCTTTACAGTTCTTTCATTAAAAGAAATCAAGTATTGTTTCTCTGTCTGTGGAAATTTTCATGAGTGTTTCATTGTAATATTGTTGATTTTATTTCATTCCAAAAACAATCCAGATCAGTGGTATTAGAGCAGGCTGCTCTTGATTGTGTTTTTAGCGCATGCCCCCGATGAGGTCTGAGTATAGCCAGTTGGGTTTCAAGTTTTTCTCTCTTAAGAAAAAACACCCTCGCATGCCCAAGAAACCCTTGATGGCGGAATAAAAGAAATACGACGGAGAAAAAGATTATATTAACATGTTCCTTGAGCAAGATCTCGCACGACAGAGGGATGAAATGATGGAGAATTTTTCACACATTCTTCAATGCCTACCAATAACAACAGACACATCTTCATCAAGTGGCCATTTTGGAGGAACCTCTCCCTTCAAGGTACAATTTAATTTTGATATTCTCATATTTGACAGTCACATAAATGAAGATGCCCTAGAAAAATGGTTAAATCTATTAGAAGGTTATTTCTCTGTTCAAAATATTTCCGATGGGGAAAAGATCACCTTCGCACCCCTCAAGACTCTCCCCCATGTCAAACATTGGTGGGAAACCAACTTGGAGAAAAGTTCCACGGAGGAATTTGGAATATATGGGGTCGAGCCCACTTGGGATGTTTTTGTGGATGTGGCCAAAGAACAGTACTATCATGTTGATAACTATGAAGACCAATACATGAGATGGGCCACACTGCAGCAAGAGAAGAGACAAACAGTGTCATAGTTCACAAATAATTTCCATACCTTGCACAACAAGTTGGGTATCAAAGACTCCGAGTGATATATCATTTTGAAATACAATGGGGCTCTACATAGGTACATCCAAACCAAAATGGATTTCCTAAACATCTCAGCATTGGTAGCTTCCTATCGATATGCTGTCAAAATCGAGCAGAAATTTAGGCACTAGAACAAATGGGAATTTAGGTCCGCAAATATTCCACAACCAAAGCATGGTAAAGATGACCCTAACCAACAACCTCTAGACAACCAGTCCAAGACATAGGAAAAAAAGGGTATAGTGAAGATGAAGAATGACACTAGGAAGTGGTGTGACTTCCACAAAACCCCCTGGCACAACACCAATGAATGTCGTTTGAAATAATCATTGGTGGCCGAGTTTAAAGACACAAAGCCAAACCCTGATTCATAATATGATCCATAAAATATTGAAAACAGATAGAGCATCGACACATACCCCATTGCTATTGTCGTGACCACAACAATTCAACCAGAATAATCAGTAGATCCTGAAGAAGGGGAGTTCCTCTTCCATTCATAGATGTGAGTGAAGGAGACCTCGTTGCATTTCATTGTTGATAATGGTAGCCAGAATAATCGCATCTCATCTAAGGTCGTCAAACAGTCGGGGTTGTCAAAAACACCACACCTACAGCCATACAACATCAGGTGGCTTCATCACGGATGAGATCTCCACGTCAACCATTAGTGTCGCCTATCCTATGGCATCCAACCCTTCAAGGATGAGGTAGTGTGTGATGTTTCCCCTCTTGATGTCTTTGATATTGTTTTGGGCCAACCATATATGTGGAGACATCATGTTGTCTATGAGTCTAGACCCAATAGTGTCATTATTACTCTGGAAGGTCATCACTATAGGATACCAAAGGTATTTTCAACTATTGCTCCACCAAAATAGTGTCGTACGGTAATCTCTCATACTGCAAAATTCATCCTCTTCATAGTATGTTCAAAGGATGCACAGAAGATCGCTACAACCACTTCAACTTCAACACCTTCTATCCAACAAAAAACATATTTTTTCTTCACCTACAATGGTGCCTACACAATGCCCTGTCAAACCCAAAGACAACATATTGGTGGATCATATTCAACCCATCCAACAACATGCATGTGACAGTCTTCCACAGACAAAGCAGCATAAGTTCTCTAACAAAGAACAAATTTCACCAAGATTCAGATTCATAAAATGATTTCCCCTCTTCCTTGGGCACTCAACACAATGGAGACCATTGCTTCCTAAGGGGGGAGGATTGATCCAGGTGGATATTGGTGGGCACCCACCTGTTCCAACTGGCTCCTCTTCTCGATTTTTAGTACAACACGTTCTTTTGTACTTCTTTGTAATTGTGGGTTCTACACTTTCGGGGATGTCTGAAGCCCTACACATCTTCTAGTTGGATAATAGTGGCCTCCCACCTAATCCAATTCACTTATTTTTATTTTTTCATGTCAGCACATCTCGTTGTACTTCCAGGGCCGTTTTGGGCCTCTAAACAGTGTTTTTTTTGTTCGCCATAGTCAAATTGTAGACTAAGTTAGAGTTTGATGGAGTATTGTGTATTTATCAAAAATACCTTTCCAACGAGCTATCACACGCCTAAAACGAATATCGTATGCAAAAGTTACGACCCCGGGAATTTAATGTACTAACTTACCCAAACAGGCCCCACATGAATTTTGGTGTTTCATCTCCTATGGTTAGGAATTTGGATGTCTAGGGTTTTGGAATTCATGTTTATCATAAAAAGGTCTTCAGAACCTCATTGTAATGATCTTCTGGAGAATGAACATATCCATCACATCTCTTCTCAAAGATAAAGCTGCCACCATTCTAGCGAGTCTTGCACTCTGTATTTTTAGAGTCTCTTTACAATTCTTTCATTAATAGAAATCAAGTATTGTTGTATTTCTCCGTTTCTGGCAATTTTCATCAGTTTTTCATTGTAATATCTCTTCTTTCACTTTGTTTCGAAAATAATCCAGATTGTTTATGAATTGCAAACTGGCCATGGAAGTAATTGAGTGAAATTGAGAGAAATCTCCAATTTCTAGGCGACAATTCCAAGTTAAAAGTTCTCATAATTTTCAAATGGACAAGAATATATGTCAATTTAACCATAATAGGGTCATATTTGGATTGGGAGGCTATGAATTTCAAAACCAAGGTGACCCAAGTAGAGAAATTGGGTGAAATTGGGTGAAAACCCCCAAATTGTGATAGGCAAGCAGTGGAATTTGGAAAGGGATGTTCAATGCATGGGTTCAGAGATCGAATTGGAATGCATATCATGGGAATATTAATTACATAGGTTCATGGAGGCCCTAAAGGAAAATTATGAAACTTAACATTTTTCAAAATTTAGGAATTTTTGGAAAATTAGGAAATTTTTTGTATTTAGTGATGTGGAGGACACATGTCATTGCCATAGTGGAAATTCCATGGTGGGAGGGGAGAGTGGCTTCAAAATTTGACTAATAATGATAATGAAATTAATATTTACATTCATTAATAAAATAATAATATTAAAACTACATGAGAGTCAAATATAGATACAAACAAAAATAAAAATATTTTTTTATATAAAAAAATTATAAATTAATAAAAGACTATAAATATGATATTTACATATTTATATCTATATGAAACTCAACCAGCTTAAATCCATTTTAAATCATCAAAAAGTATATATTCAAGGGATTTTATCCCTTTTTAACTCTTTCAAATATAAAATTAATATAGATTCGCTTATATTGTCACTATTAATTCCCTTACATTTATGAATTCTTCGATTTGTGTATACTACTTCACTTTTACATAACAAGATTAATAATTTAATATGATGTCTTATCAATTTCCATGGAACATACTTTTGCAAATCCAATGAAGATTATTTAAGTTTTAACAAATTTACCTCTTCACTGTTATTTTTTTACATTTTAAAGTTGTGTGTAGTTTTGTTAGGTCTTGACATGGAGAGTAGATGGAGAGAACTAGAAAAAAACCAATGCAACAATTTAACATTCACTTTTTAAATTTTACCAATTTGCAGGTTTAGACATTATTGTGTGATTTGATTAAGTTTTTGTGGTTACTTTTTACCCCTCCCATGCTTAGGAGTGGACACAAATAATTAAGTATTAAATGTCATCAAAGACGTGTCACAAATAAGTAAGTACCAGGAAATTGATTACTCTCCATTACATGTCACATGTAAGTAATAGTTTCCTTCAACCATTAGGGGAATCATCCATTAGGGGAATCATGCAACACATGCCATGAATCTTAAATGATTTGAATTCACATTTCTGTATGCCCATTTCTATTTCATGTATTAACAATCAGGCAAGCATTAGAATTAGGAATTTCATCAAAGATGCATGAAATCTTGAAAATTGCACATACGAGGATAATGCCTTGTGGGGAAAAGAAGCATGTACAACCTCCGCGGTTAATTATTAATCATATCAAGCGACCAGATACCAAGATATCGAATGCTAAAATAAAACCTGTCTATTACAAGTTCGCATGATTTATGGTTGTGTTGTGGAGGATGTATTGACAGGATTTATTATATAGTGTAGAGGATGGAAATCTATTTACTGCACTTCAAGGTGAAATGCATTTTTAGGGTGCAGTACAAATAACTTGATTGATACACTAACTCAATAGAAGAGGTGGATTGTCGGCCTCATTGAATTACGTGTAAGTTTTTCCCTTACGTGCATGGTATTCAACTAACACCAATAGCCCAACAAATGTGTTATGGTTATTCTCCTTATGTTGTTTGTCTTCCATGCTATGGTTTAATTCTTAGTCTTTACATGCTCCATGATTTATCATTATTTCCAATGGTATTTTTCATCAAATGCATTTATAACAATTTCATAAACTTTGGAAATCCTCTTTTTTATTATCGTTCCACATTGAATTTTTGGCATATTTTTCATTATTGGTTAATTTCTATTGGTTATGTGAATGTGTCAAGTTCATGTTTCTTTCCCTTTACATCCTTTGCAGTATCTACTCATGGGTACATTCTATATATATATATAATTTCGTGGAACGAATAGGGAATGTGGATGATAAAAGGTGTGTTAGTCTATTTATTTTCTTTAATCAAAGTCGTTGGCAAGATTATTGGTGTATCAGAGGTAGGCTTCGAGGTGACAAGAAAAGTAGTCAATAGTGAAGTAGCCAAAATATACGAGGCAGAAATTTTTGAGTTTGGTGTGGCATATGCTCTGTTTGTTCTACCAGTAACTTTGGCACTAATAAACTTGATATCATTGGTCGATGGATTAGCACAAATCATGCAAGAAGGGTATTCGACTTCTAAGAGTATGATTTTGTAGTTACTTTTGTGCACCTTAATAGTCAACGGTGATTATCCTATATTGGAGGGTATGTTTATAAAGAAAGACAAAGGGAGAATACCTATTTCCATTACCATCATATTTATTTTACTGGCAGCTTTAGCTCATCCCCATATGAAGAACGCTCTAAGTTGGTGAAAACAAATCTCCACTGAAAACTCATTATAACCTCATTTAGCATTACGCATGTGTATTAAATATTCATTGTAGCTTCTTGTTAGGGTTTTTGAAAAATTAGGGTTAGCATTACGCACATGTATTAAATATTCATTGTAGCTTCTTGTTAGGGTTTTTGAACAATTAGGGTTAGGGTTAGGAAAAATTAGGGTTAGGGTTAGGGCTAGGAAAAATTAGGGTTAGGGCTAGGGAAAGATTAGGGTTTTGAGCATCAATGGACCAATAAGACGGTGATTTCAAATTAACTTAAGTCTCCACTAAAAACTTATTATAACCCCATTTAGCATTACGCGCATGTATTAAATATTCATTGTGGCTTCGTGTTAGGGTTTTTTGTGGTTGTGTATTAAAATTTGGGTTAGGGAAAAATTAGGGTTAGAGTTAGGGCTAGGAAAAATTAAGATTAGAGTTAGGAAAATATTAGGGTTTTGAGTATCAATAGACCAATAAGATAGTGATTCCAAATTAACTTAAGTGATACATTGGATTTTATTTCATTTTTATATGGATACATGAAATCGAAAGAAACCTCCATTGACATTATATATTATTTATGGGCCACGTAGGTATTATATCGTAGAAAGCTAAACAAACTTTAATGACACTTAATAAAAAATGGAGCAAAAAATACATCTCGCTGCAGAAATATGTTTGGACTTATTAGTGAACCCAAAGGACGAGTATTCAATGAAGTTGAGGATTCGTAAATATAGGTCTTTCCACAAGCATACAAATGGAGAGTTTCGAGGTTGGATGGCTCTATGCATGCACATATAGTAAGCAATATTTATTAGTAGCAGGTTAGTGTTAGGTAAAGTTTGCACATATAGTAAGCAATATTTATTAGTAGCAGGTTAGTGTTAGGTAAAGTTTAGGGTTAAGGTTAAAGGATTACATTGTAGAAGACTTAAATGAAAATGAAAATTATATGATATAAAAGATTACATGTTAAAAGATTTTAATTGAATTCAAAATGATATGATATTCTTCCATGTTATTTCATTGGATGTTTATGTCCATATTAATAGATTAATTATATGATATTCATTCATCTAAATTTTATTCATTATTTTATTTGATATTTTTATTGATTTATATTTATATATTCAGATTTATAATGTTATATGTTGGAAGATATTTATTTTATAATAAAAAATATAATTTAAATTCAATTTAAATAATAATAATTTAATTTTAATCCACTTAAATTGTAATAAAATTGTAAATATATTTTATCTTGAGAAAGATTAAAAATTATTTATAGAGATGTTGCAAATTTAGATTTTATAATGTTGCAGAATTATAATGTTATATTTATATTTTTAAAAATATTTATTAATAAGATAACAAGAAACTATAATTTTAGTTTTTTAGTATTTTAGATTTTTTAAGTATTTTTTAATGAAGTAATAG
>ML778073.1:1870247-1881130 GCA_009831015.1 Picea engelmannii | reverse complement strand
ATTAGCCATCTTGCTGTGTCTATCTTCCTCCCTAGAAGATCTGCTACTGTCACTCCTGCAATCCTGAGTGCTCAGCTTCATCCTACAGTCCCAATGACTGCATTCTCGACTGCTGCCTACCTGCGGACAATCGTCACAGAGTCCTCCAGCAACTCTGTCTTCTCTGCCTCCTCTTTTCTCCTCTTGCCTGAAATATACAGACAAGAACTCGCTCTGATACCATACTTGATGCAGGCGAGGGTGTTCCTACACCTCAGACTCACCCGCTCACAGGATCGTTCAATTTCACTCCTTTCGCAAGCCGAATTAGCTCCTTGGATTCCCTCGGGAATCACTGCTTCAACAACCCGATCCACAGGTCCTTCTTCACCCTTCACGGCTTCTGCACCTGACCGCGGTTATCCCCAACTCTCTATCGGAATTTGCGGTTCCGGTATTTCCGCTGTCAAGAGTTCTTGACCATCCACAGTTGTGGTCTCTTTTCGCAGTTCGAGGTTCAACAGGCCTCGCACCCTCTGTCTCAAGACTCCCAATATGCCGATGACACTTGGTCCTTTGACACCTGTCTTCCACTATGTCTCGCTGTGGCCCACACAACTCCTCCAGTTGTCGGGATATCGCTTCTCGCAACCTCGCGATCCTTGCTCCCAAACTCTCGAGCCTTTTCTCGCAAGGTCCTGACACGTGATCCCACACGTAGATCCAATGGTCCTCCCATGATCTGGATCCAACGGTTATCCTCCTTCACGTGCCTTGCGTCTTCGTGACTTGGGATACCCAATGCTTGGGCCTTTACCCCATGAACTCCTGGGTTCGCGAGATCCGTTGATCTCTGCCACGCGTTCTCTTCGGATGGACGGTTCCTGTCCTCTCACCACTTCGCCGCTTCGTGAACTCGTGACTTCGTGACTCTTGACACCAAATACTCACCCTTCTACTCACGAGGTTCCAACATGCGATGTGTCACCTGTCCGCTCGCCAATTCCTGTCGGGCTTTTCCCCGGTGACGCTCAATTGCTGCCACATGTCCTCTTCAATGGACAGTCCCTATTATGTCAGGATTTCGAGACTTCCAGTGTCCCGGTTCTCTTGTCCTTGGAAACTCCGATTTCCCGATGGCTCTTAACTCCCTCGCAGCTTCTGCAGATCCGACGACTGTCGGGATTCCTTCGTGAGATCCGACGGTTGTCGGTCTATTCCTCCTGTAAGCTCCTCCTGAGCTCCTTCTGGACGTGAACTCCTCAACGGTCCAGATCTCTTCTTCAGGCTGATCTGATGGCTATCGCCACTCCTCTTGAGTTGTTGCGCTTTCTTCCTAGACTTGGAATAATTTCAATCCTTCTAAGGCCTCAGCCTTTGCCATCCGTTTCCTCTGTGAGCTCCATAACCTTGAGCCTCGCTGTGCGTATACAATGTTGATCCTCCTGAGCTTTCTTCCTTTGAATCCTCAAAGGATTCTTCGACTCCTACACTCCTTGCAGAGTCTTCAAATGCACACAACGTCCTATCTCTTCTAAGCTTCTACCACACTCAGACCCCTTGGGGGATTTTATCCTTCTCCTCCCTCAGATGGAGAATACTTAGATGCCCTTCTGGCTATCCTTCTCAAGCAACCTCTGGTTGAGTCCTCCTGGGTATTCAACAACCCAGTGAAAGTTCCCTCAGTGGACCTTTCTTCAACTTCTAGAACTCAAGGAGTTATTTTCTCCTTCTGGGCCTATCTGCACACTTCCTCGACGCCCTCCTGCGGAGTATCTTCCCCAGAACATTCAATAGACATGTTCCCCTTGTGCACTTATGCACCTGCTCAATGCCTCCTCACAGAGCTCTCAGAATCCTCAGTGATTCTGTTTCTTCTGAACTCTCAGCAGAGTTCCCTCCTTTTTGCGCTCCTGTACACACAATCCATGTCCACTTGGAAGAGCTCTTACAAAATCCTCAGGGATTCTGTCTGCAACTGTGTTTCAGCTACACAGCCTTGCCTCCTGAGGTGTTCAACAACCTCACAGTTCTTCTTCCTGAGTTGTTGACTTCATCTTCTGTGCCTCAGCACGTCTTTGTCTGAACCCACAGTATTCAGAAGTGCAACTTCAGTGCACCGGCTCTCAGAACCCTCAGCGTTCTGTCACACCCTTCTGGTATGAAGCCTCAAAGATCTTCACCCTAAAATCAAACGCACTCCTGCAGAATGCATCAACATAACATACATTCACAGCATATATAAATACCACATATAGACATGCATATAAGACAGAATAATGCAGGAAAAATTGCTTCTCTTATATTATATGGCAAATGCCTGTAATTACAATGTTTTCCTGAGCCCTCTCTGGCTCTTCTCTTATAACCTCATCTATCTCAACTCTAACTCAACTAACTGAAAATGAGATATGAAAATCTCTTTTACCTTAGGGGCTCTTAGCGCTTCCCTCTAGGTTCACCTACTCTAATAAATTACATTTAATGGTTGTCTAGTCCAGAATCAGATCTAGATCTCAGCCATACACATATTAAATGCCTATCTTATCTACAGCCTGCGCAAAGGCATGACTTCTATGGCTCACCCGCCTAAGCATATTAAATTACATTCATTTTAAATCCAAATGAGGCTACGCCTCCCTTTTAGCATATGAATGCATGCGCGCGGACGTGGCTGGCTAGCTGGCTGGATGACATGGAGCGATGCTCCTACATCAAAAAACCTATTAATCCTCTTCATGCATGGTCATGGTCAACTATAGTCAATTATAGTCTAGGTCATGGCCAACCATAGTCATGGTTAACATAAGCCATGGTCAATGTCATCCATAGTCATGGTTAAGCATGGCCATTGCCAACCATGGTCAACTATGGACAACAACTGTCATCCATGGGAAACCACAACTAACCATGGTATTAGTCAACCAAGTTCCACCAAAGTGAAGGTCATTCTTAACCAAGGTCAAGCATAGCCAACCATAGTAAACCAAGTTTAAGCAAGGTCTACAAAATTTAATCATGGTTATGGTCATTGTCGTGGACAACAACTGTCAACCATTGTCAACCATGGTCAACCATAGTCAACCATAGCCAAGGTCAACCACATTCAACCATGGTCATAGTCATGCTCAACCATGGTCAACAATAGTTAACCATAGTAAACCAAATTTAACCAAGGTCTACCAAAATTAACCATGGTGATGGTCATTGTCATCGTCAACCATAAATAACCATGGTCATGGTCAACCAAGGACAACCACATTTAACCATGATGTTGTTCATGGAAAACCATGATCTACCATGATCATCCAATGCCAACCATAGTCAAGGGCATGGTATTTTGTGGTCAACCATATTCATGATCATTCATAGTCATTTTCATGGTCATTATCAACTAGGGTTAACTATGGTCATGGTCATGGTCAACCATAATCAACCATGATCATGATCAACCATAGTCAACCATAGTAAAAATCATGGCCAACCATGGAATCATTCTTTACCATAGTCAACCATACTCATGGTCAACCATAGTCTATAACAGTCAACCATGGTCATGGTCAGCATGGTCATCCATGGTCAACCTTTTCATAAACATTTCATTATTATTTATATTGATATTTTAATTCACAAATATACTAATCCTCTCCATGCATGTTGTAAGGTTTCCTGCAACACCCACCAAGTGCACACATCCTTGGGAAGACTTGGGGACAAGTCGAGAAAGATAACACCAAGGGGAATGCTATTGGTTGGTCTAATGAAGACGTGTGGGTGTGAGAAAGGGTACCTTGGGCACACGATGGTGACATGCAACACCAAGGGAGCACACACCTTACTTTCCTTAAAACAATTGACGGAGACTTGGGTTGTGTTTGGGAAAGGGAAGGGAAACTTCGGAGCATGGCCAAGGACTGAACCCATCTTTCCACGACAACATGGGCACAACAGGGAGGATGGATGACCCCATCGACACACCCACAAGGAGTCACAACAATTTTCAGAAGAGAAAACACAAGGAAAGAGGTGTGCACCCAAGGAGGGGGCACACTATTACAAGAGATGTGATGGTGGATGGGTGCATGGGCTTGTTTGGGTACATCAAGTCCATAGAGGGGCATGACGATTTCTTTCATCTTGGGTTCATGAAGGGCTAAAACAAACCCAAAAGACTTGAAATTTCACATAAATTACCCTTGGAGTCCCTATAAGAGCACAAGGGCGCACAACCAAGGAGAAGAGGATTTCGCTAGAGATTTGGAGAGAACAAGTCTAAGGAAAGGAAGAACTAACGCAGAACTACCAACATGGAAGACAAGTAGCCAAGGGTTGGATTCTCTAGGAGATTTTGGGGAATCCTTGAAATGTAGTTCTGTTGGAGGCACATGTGAGGTACAACCAAAATATTTTTTATCTTGGTGAAATTCAATGGTAACGAAAGGACATAAAGTCTACGGTTAAGAGCATGTATGAGGTGCACTATAGGAGGTTGTGGAGATGGTTGCGATAGAGAGTATTGGTGTGAATAATCTATGTATGAGTGTCTTGGTGAGGTGAGTCGACTCGTGACTCTTACAAAGTTGTAAACTGAGCCAATAGTGTTGATATCGTAATTATTTTGCAATAGAAAAGACTTATCCAAGTGTTAGGCACGATTTGTGTTGCCTTCACTGTTTATGTGCATGCACTTATTTGTTTCTGAGTTTTGGTCTAATGGGTTCTCATGTTCATGGATGTATTCTTATATATGACAGTGTTAAATTGTTAACATTTGTCTAAATATACAAGAGTTTCACTAGAGTGGAGTGTGACTTGCCCATATCCTAAAATGGAGTATGGTTAAGATCTAGGTGAAGAGGTATAGTCCAAACGTAGTATTCTTGGTGTGCCAAGAAACCAAGTAAGAACCATCGCTATGATGCATGCCCTTAGGAGGGGAGAAAACTCAAGATATGAGCAGGAATCCTATGGGGTCATGACAAGATGGTATAGATCATATTTGGCTCTTCACCACTACTATAGTTAGAATAGTTGTGGTGAGACACACTTATTTAAAAGATGTTTTTGGAACAAGTTTGGCGAGGGTTCAATCAGGTGGACTGTCCCATCACAAAGGAAACATGAGCATGGACTTGGTGGTTTGTGACAAAAGTGTGGGTTGCTTTGTGGACAAAGTTGTGACTTGTGAACACACCTGGGAACACTCCTTAAGTATGCCAAGTGTGGAGTTCTAAGGGTGAATAAAGCACTTGGGAAAGGTGGAAAAATGAAGGATTGTCACTGTTAGGACCACATAATGTCCCTTTTTTCTCACACTTTTTGCTACCTTTACACCCTTGTTTCACTCACATTTAAACTCGCATTATCATCTTACCCTATCTTTTCAAAGGTATACAACATCTCTTCTCTTTACTATATGTTTAATCTGTTTTGCATATAATTTTACATTACTCTCCTACTTAACCATTGATCAGAAATGTATAAGTGTTGAAACAATTCGAACTGCAGATTAGCATTGAGACCTGTTGTTGAAATAGTCTGTGGACCACGATGTTGAAACAACAACTCACACAGAAGAAGTTGTTACACTCTTCGTGGTCTATGATGCTGAAACAACAACTGCTACACTCTCCATGGTCTATGATGCTGAAACAACAACTGCTACACTCTCTGTGGTCAACGATGCCGAAACAACAAATCACACAGAAGAAGTTGTTACACAGTCTATGGTCCACGATGTTGAAACAACAACTCACACAGAAGAAGCTGTTACACAGTCTGCGGTCTACGATGCTGAAACAACAACACAAAACTATTACACTGACCAAGACAGTCGCACCTTGAGCTAGCATTAACCATCGCTATTGCCTGAGACAAAGTTGCTGAAACAGTCAAAACGCAAATCCTGTGGCTGAAACAGCTCGCGATTTGCGATGCTGAAACAACATACAACAGCAGTAACAAGAAGACAAATAAAGAAGTTGTTACTCCAGCCACAACAACAACACCTCACTCAGCACTTGTAATAGCATTATGTTGCGGGAGACTAGGATATCCTATTCCAGTTTAGAAAGTCGATCTGACTAAGAATAGGACTCAGATGTACACCTGTAAATTGTTGATCAAATTGTATCAAAGGGATTCTCCTCTTTAAATAAGAGGAAAACATCATTAGAGAGGACCTTCTGTTTTAGCCAAGAAAGGATTTACAGAGAAGGATGTGTTTTACTTCAAATTGTAATATGATACAGTTGACAGATGAATAAAAGACTGTTCTGAGTACTTTTCTCTAGTTCCTTTTGTTTTAGGGGAATCTTGTGAGAAGGGAGGGCCCACCTTCTTCACAAGATTCACCCATTAGCTTTATAGTGTGTTAATGTTATTTATGTTCATGCCTTGATTAAATTTTGTTTTGCTGAAACACTACTTTATTGAACTCTGTTTTGCTGAAACTCTGCTTTATTGATTGTTACATTGCTTTCATATGATTCATGCTTGGGTAACTGTTAATCATTATAGTTAGAAATCATGTTTGGTGAATTTATGAAAACTTGATAATCAGGGACAGGTGCTGAATATTCCTTCTTGGGAATTAGGGTCTTGTTCTCTGTTAGAGATAGTTAGCCTTCAGTGCATGTCAATTATTTCAATTAATAATGAGTTTATGAAGGTTTGCTAATCAGAAACAGGTGTTGAAGATTCCTGCTTGGTAATTAGAGTCATGTTCTATGTTAAGAGGTAGTTAGTCTTCAGTGTGTGGCAATCATTTCAATTAGCAATGAGTTCATAAAAGTGTGGTGATCGGAAACAGGTGTTGAAGATTCCTACTTTGGGAATAGGGTCATGTTCTCTAGTTATAGAATAGTTGGTCTTTCCTTTTGCAGTGTCTTGAAAGATTTCTTTTCCAGGTTGTTATTTTCTTAATGTAATCTGGGATTCTTTGGATAGTTATCTCTTTAAACATTGAACTCTGCAATAGGTAGATTGCTTTCCTGTAATTCAAGTTAGAACTTCAGTTTGTTCAAGGAAAAGTGTGATCAATATGTTTTTACTACAACTCTAGGTTGCTTTTGAGATTGAGCATATATAGTGCGTGGTTACCTTTGAAATAAATAGACTTCCCTGGGTTGACAATTTATGTAGCACTTGATTGTTTAGTTAAATAAGCAATTATAGTGACCAACATTTTGGCGTCGTTGCCGAGGAAGGTAATTATAGATTTCAAAAGAACTTATGATTTTTCAGATACAAAGATTGCATGAGAGGACACGGAGACCCCAAATACACTGACTCTACAGGTGGCAGGGGAAGAGGAAGAGGAGGAAGAAAGACTTATATTGACGAGATTATATCAAAGTCTGAATCTGCTGCTCAACGACCAAACTCTCGGAAACCAAAATCACAACCTTCATTCAAAGCAAACTTCGAAACAGGGAAAGAGGTTTGGAGTCCTGAGATTGTCAAGAAACTAGCAGGAAACATTGAGGACAGAGCAAGCGCAGCATGGGAGAAGACAGAAGAAAACATGGATGAGTACAATGAAGAATTGCATCATGAAGAATAGGCAAGTCCTGAAGGAGAGGTAAATGACGAAAACTCTTTCTCCACATTAGGATTTCCTATTGGTGATATTCCTAGAGGGGTAGCTCCCATGAAGAACATTCCACTCTCAGCACTACCTAATTTTCATGGTTTGTCTTCAGAGGATCCTGATGAATTCCTTTTTGAGTTTGATATATTATGCAGAAGTTATGATTACATTTCCAATGCTCAAAAATTAAAGCTATTTCCAACAACATTGAAAGGAAATGCACTAATATGGTTCATGAGTCTTGGAGGCCATGTAATCACAACATGGGACCAAATGAAACAGAAATTACTGAATAAATACCAGGACTATTGCCGAACAAGAGAAAAAAGGGAGGAACTATTTAAGATGATGCAAAAAGAGGATGAAAATCTGGAGGACTTTGTAGAAAGGCTACAGTATAATCTACAAAGATCCAGTCACCCCAATGTAAGTAAAGATATTCTTAAAACCATATTATTAAAAGGAGTAAGGGATGACTGTCTAGATATGCTGAATATGCTTGGAAAAGGGGACATATCTAAGGAATCATACGATGAAATTGTTAACCTATGTAAAAGATGTTCAAGAGGAGCTTCAAGAGATAGATCAAATAGCAGTGACACCACATTTTCAAGGGTCCAAAAATCAGCCAGTGGGGGAGAAACAAGAGCCAAAATAGGTAATTTACTTGAAGGTTTTAAAACTGAAATGTTAAGCTCTTTTGCCTCACAAATTGACACCCTGCAGATTCAAAAGAAGTAAGCAGAAGCAGAAGCAGTCCTGTCCATATTTTGTTCTAAATGCAGAGACAATCACCCATGAAGGGAATGTCCATTGGACAAAAAGCCAATCTGCACCATATGTGATAAAGATCATGAAACTCAACAATGTCCATCTTTACCAGGGATCAAGGAAGCATTACAACCAACTGATGAAGAAGATGAAGCTGTCTATCTGTTGACATGGAGAAGGCAATGGAAACTGCGGGGACAAGGTATGAATCCTAACATGCCATTTACATCTTCTAATCATTGGAATAACTATCCTTCTTTCAATCAAATGAGTTACCCACCCTATAATCAAATGCAATATCTAAATCAAATTAATTACCCACCCATGCAACAAACTAACCCACCCTTTGTTGATCCGTCAATGTGGACTCCATGGCCTCCACAACAACAACAACCATATCAGAACCAATGGAATCCAAATTTGAGAGGACAACAACCCCCCTTCCCAAATCAATTACCTCAATCACAATTTTTGCAACCACTCTCCTTACCATCAGGTACTCCACCAAACAATCAAATGATGAGACCCCATCTACCTGTACAACCTAACCCTAACCCCAATAATAAAGCTGTGTAGTGCATTGATATTCATAACCAGCCTACATTTTCTCTTCTCCCTGCGCAATGCAATGATATTCATTTATGATCTGGGAGAGTAGTAAAACCTATCATAGCCAATGTTACCTCTTCTGATAAAGAGGAAACAAAAGAGCATGATGTACCTGAAGAGGTACAATCATCCTCTAACAATGCTGTTGAAATAGCAAAACCACCATTTCCTGAGCGTTTAGCTTTGACTAAAATACCTGAGCCACCTTCTTTCAATCTTCTAGGGGAATTACAAAATCTTTATGTCAAAATTCCTCTATTGCTAGCGCTTCGAGATGTACCAATTTATGCCAGGACTATGCGAGACATCTGTGTTAAGAAACCTGGTAGGAAAATTAAGGATCCCCTCACAGTCCATGTTATGGGTGACTTGTCTACACTAATGTCAGGTAAAGTTCCCCTACTTAAATATGGTGATCCCGGTCACCCTACCGTCTCAGTACAAATTGGAAAAACGATAATCCCTCGAGTCCTGGTAGACATAGGTGCCGCTATCAATATCATGACTCTAGAAACCTCACAACTGCTACAAATGCAAAATGAAACCAGAGACACCCCAACTATCCTAGAATTAGCTGACTGCTCCACAATCAAACCGGAGGGAGTCATTGAAGATCTAATTATCTCAGTGGAATCCTAGAATTATCCAGCTGACTTTGTGGTATTACAACCCAAAATAAATTTGGGGGGGCACCCTTTAATTTTGGGCAGGCCTTGGCTAGCCACATCAGATGCTTTCATCAGCTGTAGATCAAGTTCAATGACAATTTCCAACGATTACGAGACTAAACAACTTACCCTCTACCCTCACACTACACCCCTGATTAATAATGAAAATTATGTATGGGTAGACTTTGATGATCAACTTACTCAACCCATCTTGACTATCAGACAAGCTCTAAGCATTAAAAACGCCACTGAGGATGAAGTAATTAATAATTTTTTTTATGAACCCTCCTCCGTGACTCCAGAAACTCACAACTAGCTAGCTGCACTTTTGGAGTCAGATAATCAGGAAAACCTTAACTCTGAAAACCCACCTCAAACATCTGCCACCACCTCTTCTAAAAGCATACCAGTAGAAATTGAACCTAGAAAAACACTAAACATAAACCCCAACCTGACAGATGTTGAAACACAACAATTAATGAAGTTACTTCTTGAACATAAAGAAGCATTCACTTTGGACTATACAGATATGAAAGGAATCTCTCCCGAATTATGTACTCATCGTATATATATCAAGGAGGACTGTCGACCGATCTGCCAATCTCAACGACGAATGAACCCTAATTTAAGAGAAATCCTTAAAGAAGAACTTCAAAAATTGCTCAATGCAGGTTTATATATCCTATATCAGACAGTGAATGGGTGTCCTCGTTGGTAATAGTTCCTAAGAAAAACGGAAAATGGCGAGTATGTGTGGACTACATAGCCTTAAATAAAGCTACTCAAAAAGATCACTTTCCATTACCATTCATTGATCAGGTGTTAGACAGTTTGTCAGGGAAGAAATTTTTCTCATTTTTAGATGGTTTCAGTGGCTATAATCAGATCAAAATTGCACCTCAAGATCAAGATAAAACCACTTTTACTAGCCCTTGGGGAAATTTTTCTTATAGAGTTATCCCATTTGGACTATGTAATGCACCAGTACCCTTTCAAAGAAAAGTTATAGGAATCTTTTCTGATATGCTTAATGACTCTATGGAAATTTTTAAGGATGATTTTACCCCTTATGGTGTTTCTTTTCAGGAAGAACTACAAAACCTTGAGAAAGTACTTAAATGGTGTATACAATCCCACCTCTCCTTAAGTACAGAAAAATGTCATATGATGATGAGTGAAGGAATAGTGCTTGGACATTTTATCTCATCTCAAGGAATTCAGGTAGACCCATCCAAGATACAAGTCATTAAGGATCTTCCTACTCC
>ML778073.1:1857856-1868681 GCA_009831015.1 Picea engelmannii | reverse complement strand
AATTTAATTTCTTTAGTATTAGATTAGATTTCGTTTACTAATAATCCCTGTCAAGAAATACCATGTTACAATTGATTTTTGCAGATTCTCGATCAAAGCAAAGGCCTACTAAGGAAGGATGATCTTACTTCAAGAAGAGAAAAGCTTCCCCATTGCTGAAACACCATCGTTCAACAACCTGTCACCATTTTCTTCATTGCTGAAACACCACTGTCAGCAACTTTTCGCCATTTTCCCCATTGCTGAAACACCACTGTCAGCAACTTTTCGCCATTTTCCCCATTGTTGAAACACCACTGTCAACAAACTTTCGTCATTTTCCCATTGCCCAAACACCACGGTTCTGCAATTCTTCACATTTTCCATTGCTGAAACACCACTGCCAGCAACCTTTCACCATTTTCCCATTGCCGAAACACTATTGTTCAGCAAGTCTTCACATTTTTTCCATTGACGAAACAATACCGTTCAGCAATTGTTTCGCCCTTCTTTCTATGGTTGAAACACCACTTCCTCAGCAGTATTCTGTGACATCACTCTTCAGCAAACATTTCTCTATCCTTCCTATCGCTGAAACACCAACTTTTCAGTAGTCTCTGTCATTAAGCCTTTGCGCTCTCATACTATATTTTGTCCTTCCAGTCAACAAATCCTTGATACAATGCAGCTAACAAATCAAAATTCTCTGCCACACCCACTGTAGAACTAGTATGGACAGGCATTATATTTTGTTTCAAGTACAAATCAAAAGGTAAAGGCGAGGTATGTAAATTTTATGTAAATACAATTAAGCTATAGTTAATGAGAAGATTCCAACTCATTATTACCACTCATGTAAAATCATTATTAGCCGCACTTGAATGGGGGGGAGGAAATATCAAAATTTTATACCATCATTTCACACGAATTAACCGCCACCATTCCTATTTACCATCCTTTCGTTTGTTTCACCACCATTTGCATGCCTTCACTCGAAAAACTTACTCTGTACAGAAGTTGTTACTCGACTCTTTGACAGTGTATTTTACTGAGTTGTTAGCTATGGGAGGCTCTGTTATACGGTATGAACCCGCCATGACAACTCTGTTAGAACTGTATCTAGAGGCCTATCAAATTTTCCTGCAGGCAGGATGGCTCGGTTATTTTCAGAGACTCCAGGGGTTTGATCAACAACAGGTTCTGTAATTTGCCCGAAACCTCCAGGAAGATCATTCCATTGTTCAAGGGGTTCGAATATCAGTTACAGAAGAGGATATAGCACAGGTTTCAGGTCTCCCTACCAATGGAATTCACTTGTTCAGCCGCAAACATATCATCCTGAATGCCCAGCAGGATTTCCTCTTGCCAGGGGAACAATTTGAACCTAAAGGCCGGGGTGTCCGACTCATCTCTTTGCCGCCTCCATGGCCGAAAGTTGCAAAATTCGTCAAACACTACCTTACCTGTGAAGGCCGATACCAGGTAGTCTACCAGCATGATTTTTTCCTGTTGTCTCATTTACGGCATGATAGATTGGTGAACATTCCTAATTATTTGCTCGTTTGTCTTAAAAATATGTCGCACTACTGTAAAAAGGCTAAAGATCCCGCCCTTTCACTCACCCATCACCGTCTCATTCAACTTCTTATCCAAAAGGGTTTTGCCCAACAAAACCCTCCACTAAACAACCCACCCATAGATCCCCAAGAAGTTGCTGAAATTCCTGAAAATCTTCAGGAACAACAACCACAAAACCCTCCAGATTCTCCAGAAATACCTAACAGTCCGCCTACAAACCCAATCAACCCAATTAACCCCCCTACCATACCAAGCCCACCCCACATTTTACCAGAATCATCCACTCCTGCCCTTCATATTCTCAGTGATGATTCTGAACCAGACAATTCTCCCTATCCCATCATTGAGGAAAAGCCCCACGCAAACGAAAGAAAATTCCTTTATTCCCGCCCTTTTTACAAAGAAGATGAACAAGGGCCTCAACAAGGGCAGCCACTACTGCCACTACCCTAAACCCCCAACCCATCCGACTAATACCTCGTACACCTCCAACCCCCCAAATCCTAGAATCTTTGCCTATTCCACCCACGGGCACTGAAACACAAGAACCAAATGCCCAGGGTATTGCGACATCATCCGTTTCAAATCAAGTAGCTGAAACACAAGAACCATCTACCCAATTTGTAGTTGAAACACAAGAACCAGCTACCCAATTCGTAGCTGAAACATAAGAACCAGCTACTCATTCAGTAGCTGAAACACAAGAACCAGCTACCCATTCAGTAGCTGAAACATAAGAACCAACTACCCATTCAGTAGCTAAAACATAAGAACTAGCTACCCATTCAATAGATGAAACACAAGAACCAACTATAGCTATCACACAAGAACCAGCTACAGCTGAAACACAAGAACCAGCTGCTGATATTGATACCGAGACATAGGAATCAGAGGCCCAGGGTGCTGCAACATTACTTTCTTTACATCAAGAAGCTGAAACACAAGAATCAGTAGTCGATCCTGTAGATTCTCCACAAGAACCATCTAGTGCGGTTGTGACTGCTACACAAGAACCAGTCAACCCTTAACCAGAACCAACAATGGCCTCTGTCTTACAAGAAAATGAGTTCCTAAAATCTGAACTAGAAGCCTACAAGCAAGAGCTAGCCGCAGCAAAGGAAGCCTATGAGAAGGAACTTAATTTGTACACCCTAGCTCGCACATCGACCATGTCAGAGGGAACTACAACAGAGAATCCGTGTAGAGAATATATGTGCAATCAATGTGGAGACATCTACTATCAAGCAGGCTACAAAGTAATTCAAATTCCAATGCCAGGAGCTCTCCCTACACCTTCGACTTTTGCAGTCAAAGAAGAACACCCTGTTGTTACACAATAACTAGCAGGACCTTCCAAAATTAAGACTGAGCCCTAGCCTGCAATAAATGTCAAATCTGAAATCCCTTCTTTTGTTAATAAAGTTGTACAAACATTTTCTATTGATGAATATGCCCCTCCCAACCATATCAATAACCACACCTCTGTGGAACAAGCCACTCAGATCCTACCTCAGCCTACTACTTGCAATGCTGAAACACAAACTCAGCCATGGGATGAGCAAGCAATAATAGAAAAATGGAAAAAAGAGTATGTTGCTACACAGGCCAAAAGCCTGCAGGAACACAGACAAATCTGGATAAATCATACCTAATCAAATTGGGAAGCTTTGGAGCAAACACGCTAGGAATGTCGTTCCCTTAAGAAACAGAACAAAGAGCTAAAAGGAAGATTGCTCTTGATTTTCGACTTGGCACAAAAGCTATTGGCTGCAAGGAAACCATACTGAAATTACTCCTTGTTCCTCATGGAACGACTTACATGGTTTCAGATCAAATCAATCACAGAAGGCAGAGCCCATGTAGTGTTACATCCAACAGATTTTGTCAAAACCTTTGCAGAAGCCTCTACTATGGATCAACACCTCCTCTGTGAGGCATATTTTCATAATGAGGCCATCCCTGAGAACCGACAGCTTAACCTTAACCCTCTTGTCGGTGACATCCAGATCCGGGCACTCACCTCCTTCCTTAACAATCAGATTATATGGCAGGATGACTTCCTAGCTGCCAAGCACAATCAGGATAACTGCCGTCTCTGGATAAGGCCAGAACCACAAAATGTTGCCACCTTTGTTACAGAGTATTATCAGTTTTTAAAGAAACTAGGGATGACTCAACACATTCAGCAACTACAGACAACAGTTCTTCAGGATTGTCAACACTTCATTAAATCAACAGAGATTGTTGCCCTACAGGAAAACAACATGTTTTGGCAACAATCTACTGAGAAAAGACAGGAACACAATCCTTTTATCCCCACTAATCTTGAGATAGCAATCTCCAGGGTACCTAACTACATCAAGTGTGTTCAGCAATGTGATGAAAGTTGGATAGGGTACCAGTTTCATTTTCCTATCCTTTGGTTGCCAGTAGAGAAATATCAAATCCATTATAAGTTGCTCAAGAAGGCCGAAACAACAGCTTGGCAAAGGTTACAATGCATTCAAGGGTTCAGAGCTCCAACAGACATCACCTCCCACAGCTATTGCTTGAGTAACTTGCACGCTCAGAGTCGGTATTCAGATTCTGATTCAGAGTGAAGTTGCCTGAGGACATGCAACATTTTAAGTTGGGGGGGATGTTAGGACCACATAATGTCCCTTTTTTCTCACACTTTTTGCTACCTTTACACCCTTGTTTCATTCACATTTAAACTCACATTATCACCTTACCCTATCTTTCCAAAGGTATACAACGTCTCTTCTCTTTACTATATGTTTAATCTGTTTTGCATATAATTTTACATTACTCTCATACTTAACCATTGATCAGAAATGTATAAGTGTTGAAACAGTTCAAACTGCAGATTAGCATTGAGGCCTATTGTTGAAACAGTCTGTGGACCACGATGCTGAAACAACAACTCACACAGAAGAAGTTGTTACACTCTCCGTGGTCTATGATGCTGAAACAGTAACTGCTACAGTCTCTGTGGTCTATGATGTTGAAACAACAACTGCTACACTCTCTGTGGTCAACGATGCTGAAACAACAACTCACATAGAAGAAGTTGTTACACAGTCCATGGTCAACGATGTTGAAACAACAAATCACACAGAAGAAGCTGTTACACAGTCTGCAGTCTATGATGCTGAAACAACAACACAAAACTGTTACATTGACCACGACAGCTGCACCTTGAGCTAGCATTAACCATCGCTGTTGCCTGAGACCAAGTTGTTGAAACAGTCAGAACGCAAATTTTGTGGCTGAAACAGCCTACGATTTGCGATGCTGAAACAACATACAACAACAGTAACAAGAAGACAAATAAAGAAGTTGTTACTCCAGCCGCAACAACAACACCTCACTCAGCACTTGTAATAGCATTATGTTGCGGGAGACTAGGATATCCTATTCCAGTTTAGAAAGTCGATCTGACTAAGAATAGGACTCAGATGTACACTTGTAAATTGTTGATCAAATTGTATCAAAGGGATTCTCCTCTTTAAATAAGAGGAAATCATCATTAGAGAGGACCTTCTGTTTTAGCCAAGAAAGGATTTACAGAGAAGGACGTGTTTTACTTCATATTGTAATATGATACAGTTGACAGATGAATAAAAGACTGTTCTGAGCACTTTTCTCTAGTTCCTTTTGTTTCAGGGGAATCTTGTGAGAAGGGAGGGCCCACCTTCTTCACAAGATTCACCCATTAGCTTTATAGTGTGTTAGTGTTATTTATGTTCATGCCTTGATTAAATTTTGTTTTGCCGAAACACTACTTTATTGAACTTTGTTTTGCTGAAACTCTTCTTTACTGATTGTTACATTGCTTTCATATGATTCATGCTTGGGTAACTGTTAATCATTCTAGTTAGCAATCTTGTTTGGTGAATTTATGAAAACTTGATAATCAGGGACAGGTGCTGAAGATTCATGCTCGAGAATTAGGGTCCTATTCTCTGTTAAAGATAGTTAGCCTTCAGTGCATGTCAATTATTTCAATTAATAATGAGTTTATGAAGGTGTGCTAATCAGAAACAGGTGTTGAAGATTCCTGCTTGGGAATTAGGGTCATGTTCTTTGTTAAGAGGTAGTTAGTCTTCAGTGTGTGGCAATCATTTCAATTAGCAATGAGTTCATAAAAGTGTGGTGATCGGAAACAAGTGCTGAAGATTCCTGCTTTGGGAATAGGGTCATGTTCTCTGGTTATAGAATAGTTGGTCTTTCCTTTTCAGTGTCTTGAAAGATTTATTTTCCAGGTTGTTATTTTCTTAATGTAATCTAGGATTCTTTGGACACTTATCTCTTTAAACATTGAACTCTACAATAGGTAGATTGCTTTCCTGTAATTCAAGTTAGAACTTCAGTTTGTTCAAGGCAAAGTGTGATCAATATGTTTTTACTACAACTCTAGGTTTCTTTTGAGATTGAGCATATATAGTGCATGGTTACCTTTGAAATAAACAGACTTCTCTGGGTTGACAATTTATGTAGCACTTGATTGTTTAGTTAAATAAGCAATTATAGTGACCAACAGTCACAGAAATTGTCGCACACCTAATCGCAGAGTTGATCATAGAATTTTAAAGAAGTATTGATATTAAATCTTGGGTGCCTTAGATGAACCATTCACAAGTAAAGTGAATATACTTGTAAGGTCATCCATGGTTGGGTCACATGCAGAGGGAAGTGACACCGATAGGGAATCCAAGACTGACAGAATGAAGGATCGATTCATTATCTTGGAAAATATTGTTGATCATATGATAGATGCAATGGACCAACACAGTGAAAATATTGATCGGATGGAAACTAAGATAGGAAATATGAAGCATGGGTTTAATGAAATTGTTCGAGAGTTTCAGGCAACTGAAAATGTGATTATAGGTAGCTTGACTGACAAATTTGAGGATAAAATTAGGCAACATAGGACGCACTTGCCTCAGTCACACATAGGTTGAAGGACCAATATAACACCATCACATTGTTGAAATGATATTTGGCTAACAGACAAAGATCTGTTTTCATGCCAATGAGGATCAAGATAAACAAACTTCAATCATATGATGATACTTTCAATGCTAAGTTTCTTGGAAACATTTTTTGGGACATTGAGCAATGCTTGGAGCAATTGAATGGAAGTTCAGACGAAGGTAAGGAAAATTTTGTAGAAATGTTCTTGATAGGAACTGCTAATATTTGTTGGAGGAATCGACTGGAAGACTTAGCAGCTGGGAGAATCATTGAGAATATCAAAAACAAGGCAGAGATGAAGGAAATCTTGAAGGTACAGTTTTTTCTAGGGAACTAAGCATGGATGGAAATAAATTAGTTGTTGGCTATCAAGAACATGGTTAATATCAAAGCCTACATCAAGGAGTTCATAGGGATCATGTTACAGATCAAATAAATGTCAGAAGAAGAAATACTTTTCCACTTCATGAATGGTCTAAAATCATGGGTGCAGATTGAGCTGCATTGGTAGAACATGAAAACTCTTACAGTAGAAATCACCACATCGGACAAACTATTGGACTTTTGAGGTGAACCCAATATAGGTCCTAGGAACACTGAGGATGCCCAAGGTGAGAAGCAATAACAAGGGAATGGAAAGAGGAATGACAAAGGAAATAGGAAGACATTTAAGGGAAGTAGAGACAATTCCAACCAAACAGACACAATGAAAGAGAAGAAATTGATTTTGTGTTGGTTTTTTGCTTGTGACGTACCCGTACCACCAGTCCAGGAAGGGTCATGCCCACCTCAGAACTCCCACTTGAATAATTCTATGAAACTAACTTGTAACATACTTGATACAACAAATACCAAAATGATTTTCTTAGATGCTAATCTGAAAGGTACCCATTGCCCGAGTACTTCCACATTCTCCCTCTTCGACCGATTTCAAATTTTTTTTCCATTCTTTAAAATCAAGAAACATGGATTCAACACATGCAATTAACAAGAACGTGTTAAACCACTGAAGAAAGGAACATAATTCCATGCACTGCAAATAATTAGCAAGCATGCACATAGAAATACATCTTAGAGATAAATAAATACACAGTGGAAATATGCATATGCAATAAAACTCAAAGAGCACTTATCATTAATTATTTCATTCATCAACTAGTTGCAGACCAAGGACGTTCCTCTAAACCACATACACCATTGTTACAAATCTTAATAGTAGGTCACCCTCGTTCTACGGATTTGAATCCTCAAGTATGGGTCCTAGGCTGACTCTACACATAATAGTTAGCTAACATGCTCTCAGGTTTTCCAAACCACATAGCAATCCTAATTTCCATATCTCTTCCCCTTCATCCTGCATAACCCAAATAAATGAACCCATTTCGCTGCCATGTAGTCCCTTAGGATGCTCAATTTCTCTACAGGTATCTAATGCTACTGGTCAAGAAATATGAATGATGGGAACTCCAAGAATTCTCAATTTTGGATAGTTCTTTTAGAATTTCCATTAATCTCATGCACACAAGCATATATTCCCTCCTGGAATGATAAGTGATTCCTCACAGTCATCTAGCAATGGATCTCTACCTCTGTCCATTCATTTCCATGCTCAGAACAAGAGCATGTGACCGAGAACAAGTGAATTATTGATTGATTAACCATGAATGAAGAATCCCCCAACAACCTGAAAGAGGGGCTTATATAATTACATGAAAATCAAGAACCACGTGGATTTGCCTCCAAGAATCTCATGTAACCACTTTTCCCAATTAGAAACCAAGATGAGTAAATAAAATATAATAGAAATACGTATCCCCTGTATCCCCCTCTCTCATGGAATCATAGACCCTTATCACTCTTATCCTTGTCTATCCTACATCCAGCAATGTATTTTATTAATATATATAGAAGGATCACATTTCCTAGGAGCTTCGGCCCTTTTTTATGTACCATCTCACCAGCCTAATGTCACATTTATGTAATACATTCTATTTCATAGGGATCAAAACTGGGGGTATTACAGTGCCAAGAAGCACTATGCAAGGAATTTTCCCTTCAAATGTAAGTCAAATACTTTGGAGAAGGAAAAAAACCCATATGTTGGAGTCTTGTAGGTATTGAACGTTGTCATGGATGGTGATCCATGGAGAGACAAGAGTAAGATGAGATGAAACTTTTCTATGTGCAGGTCAAACTCAATAGAAAGTCATTGATAGCCATGGTGGACAGTGGGGCGACTCATAACTTCCTGAGGGAATACATGGTGCAAAGGATTAGGTTGCAGCCTAAACCAACATAGATAACCTTCAAGACAATCATCCTAGGTGTATAAAGGGCCATTGGTGTAGTCAAGGACATCTCGTTGAAGCTTGGTGATGGGTGCGGAAGGACAAGTTTCACCATTATTCCTATGGATGATTTCGAAGTTGTGTTGGGATATGAGTTCATGAGGAAGGAAAAGGAAACACCTATTCCTCACATGAAGAGTTTGGAAATTTTCTTAGGGTAGATTGCATGTTTGATTCCTACCATAAGGAGGAAGGAAGGAGGAAGAAAAATTCTTCCTTGTAGATGGTTGTTGTAGAAGGCTAGAGTAGGAAACCTTGTGGAAACAAAATTGGATGATGTGGGGTGATGGTTGGATACTCTAATGTAGATTCTAACGAAAGGAATATTTTACCAATGGAATGGAGGCTTTTCGATGTTGAAGAGATAGTTGGAGATCTAGCTAAGACAGTGGATAGCTTGTTTGATTTATGTTTGAAATTTGATGAATCACAACAAATATCAGAGGAAGTCACAAAGATGAGGATGTTGGGGCATTTCATTGAACAAGAGAGGAAACCGTCCATGGACCAAGAGGATGTGAAGGAGATGCAACAACCTTGGTGGAAGAGAACGAAGGAAGAGGTCCATTCCTTCTCTAGCAAACTTGGACATGGAAAATGGTTGTATAACATTGAGATAGAACAATTCATGGATGAGTGCGAAGGAAAAATCACTTCAAGTTTATTACTTCTTATGTACATAACACAAAAGTATGGTTACTCTTCATCGATCACATTGGGAGAGATTGGAGATAGGGGACATGGACCAACTAGCCATCCCCCTTCACCTTCAAACTAGATTGTGGCACATTGGTTAACTATATCTGTGGGAAGTCGTGAGGCCTATAGGGCACCTTGAGGAAGTGCCTTGGTGAAATTTGTTGAGAACGCAGTGGGTGACTTGATATATTGGAGGAAACAAGGAGTTACAAATGTGATGACATTGCAGAAAGAAAAGGATGTTTGAATATGAAGATGTGATTTCTTGAGACAGAGGCACAACAATTGGACTAGATATCCAATTAGGTGAATTCACAAGGGGATCTAATGCATGGAATAATGGGAAAAAGGACCAAAGTATGGAATAAATAATAAGTCAGAGAGCAGTGATACTTTATAGACTCGTGTAACCTCCTAAGGGGATTTTTCCTTGACAACAATAGTTGAGGAGATAAGAGTCATTGAGTGGTGAAAAGATATGAATATGGGGTAGAGACACCATAGAGATCAATGGATGTTGTCTAGGATGGAAACATATTGGAGTGTGGGATGATGTAAGGTATCCCATGACATCCATCGAGCATGTGAACTCTTTGGGCAGACTTGGGGATGATTTGGGCAAGAGAACACCAAGGGGCATGTGATTGGTTGGGTGAACAAAGACATGTGGGTGTGAGCAAGGGCACCTTGGGCGCACAATGGTGACATGTAGCACCAAGTGGGATGCACCTTAATTGACTTAGAACAATTGGCGAAGACTTAGGTTTCATTTCAACAAGGGAAGGGGAATTTGGGAGCATGCCCAATAAGTGGACCCATCTTTCCTTTGCAACGTGTGTTGAAATGGGTACTTGACACTGAGAGGGGGGGGGTGAATCAGTGTCACAAAAACATTGGAAAATTTTCTACTTTCCACAAATTAACTGAGAAACAAATATTTATTTCATTTTCTCAATCAATATATATAAAAGAATAAATGTTTTATTTATTAAATAACTTGAATAAATACATAAGATCAATATTTGAATATCATCTTAATACAATTATGAGAGACCTAGCTCTCTGTTACAAGACCCATCTTGTAGTTCTCAGATCCAACTAAGAAATGAGGAATCCAACCCTCATAACAAGTCCCAACTTGTTGATGTCAGATCCAACTGAGATGTGAGGAATCAAATCCTCATGCAAGACCCAACTTGTAAACAAAAACCAACCTAATAGAATGAACTTTCATTCAATCC
>ML778073.1:1847649-1857806 GCA_009831015.1 Picea engelmannii | reverse complement strand
CATTCCTTTTGTTTATATAGTCTTCCAACTGGTGTGAATTTGAATCATTGTGTCTTTTCATATTTGAACCATTGTACCTTTTCGTTTAAAATGATAATCTTAAACTTTAGTTAATATCATTTTCCTTTTTATTCTTTATTCATGTTCTCATGTTTTAACTATCTTTTAATCATGACTATGTATTGGTTTGTTTTTCCTCATGAGTTGATCATAGACATGGATCAACTCATTAGATTGTACTCGTGATTCTATTGTGTTCTTGTTTCACCAGCTTGATCATATTCGATCATTGTATTGTTATGGTGTAACTCATTGTGGAATGAAACTTGTATTAGGTGATTCCTTCAACCCATATGATCACAGGCGTAGAACCACGGTCTTATCAATTTAAGCGTTGTATTATATTTTTCCTTTATTTCTTATTTCATATGATCAAAGGTGGTGACCAAAAATTAGGCGAAACTAGTTCTTGAGCGCTCATAAAATCAACGGTCACGAATATTCTGATGAGATGGACGGCTGATGGAAATTCACACTTTGGAACTTCAAGTTTTCAACTTTTCAAAACTTCTGAATCTAGATCGGATGGTTTATTTCACGAAACTAGGTCAACAGTCAGCTTTGATCCTTACACTCATCCTTTCACTGCTAAATCTGATGGCTAGGACTTAATCAAGCATCGAGATCAATGGCAACCATTTAATCCGGGTCTTCAGACTTTGGAGATTTCAGATCTCAACCCATCCTTTCCTCCATAGTGGTCACCTTCTGAGTAAGTCATAAATGGTGGAGACCGCTTGCTATCATTCAACACTTCCTCTTACACTATCCTTCCACTATAGTAGATTGACGAACGTGAATTCTCTTAAAGTGATCTTCAGATCAGACGTTTCATGTCCACTTCATGTCTTTGACATTCGGGACTTCGGGACTTTGGGCGAGTGCTGGTGGTAAATATCCCAACGAAAAAATTGTAGAGTGATGTAACTTACTTGCTTCACTTGATGACATGTCACGAGCCTAGCAGCTTCCACGTGTCATTTGGATTTTTGATTTGCACGTACCTGAAATGTTGAATAAACTTGACATTTGTCATTGTCTGATTGCGCCATGTGTCCTTGTTGACGTAGTCTTCCTGACTTGTTCATGTTGACATGGTCTGCTGAGTGTCCTTGATGATGTGGTTTGTTGACCAAAAACCTTGATCCAACGGTCCTCGTATGTCCTCCAAATCCAACGGTCCTTATTCATTTCGGATTTTAGGGCTTCAAGTATTCCAAATCTCAAACTTTCTGGAGTGTAAACTCCTCGCATCTTTATACCTGAAGTGAAATATGTTTGTTCGATCTAGACATTGCATCAACGATTCGATATGTTTACGGTGTTGTTCTACTATCTTATCCTTTCCTTCCACTCAGAATGATCCAACGACCGATGAAGATTTTCATTTCGGGAATTTCAAATCTCAGACTTTTCATAGTGAGACCTCCTCGCAACTTTAGACCTGAAGAAAATGTTTTTCATTGATCAGGGTATTATATTGATGTCTTGATATTTCTACGATGCAGCTTTGATAGCTTATCATTTCCTTCCACTCGAAAGGGATCCGACGGTTGACAGGAATTCGCATAATCGAATTCTCAATCGTTTTTCCCTGTTTATCCTGTCCTTCCACTCAAACGTGATCCAACGGTTGTAAATATTCTTGACAAAGATCCATGATAATGGATTATTGTGGAACCACAAATTGCAAGTGATTTAACTCATCACCCAAACTCCACAATTAGTCCCTGTCGTTGATCTGGCGATTTCACATCAACGATTTCAATTTAATCAGGCTTAATCTCATCGTTTGTTGGATCAACCGCAATCGTATATCTTTGGAGCTATGATATCTGACGATTTGGTTCAATTGTGGGATTGGAACTAGCGAGTCATTTAATTCTCCTTTCGATCTCTGCAATTTATCCCTGTCATTGATCTGGCTTGTAGATCGACGGTCACGATCCTCCAACGGTCCTCAAGCCCATGGTCACTCATATGACCAATGTCCATTATATTTAGACGATCAACACAGTCAACCTCTTGATCGGGTGGATTTTGAGTCTTCTCACTCTGATCGGACGGTTGTTGAGGCTTTTCACTCTGAGCTTACGCTTTTTCTTCTGAGCTTTAATAATTGTTTGTGCATTCTTTTATGCACTGATAGTCAGTCGCTAATTATCCTGAGCTTTGATCATAGGAACATTGTTGATTCAATTGTGATAAAAAATAATCATGAATTCACTAATTCTCCGGATCTTTGAGCATAGGAACATTGTTGATCTTATCGTGATCAACAATAATCACGAATTTCTTATGTACTGTGTTTTCCTAGCTGATCATTAATCTGTGCATATTGTTCACTCCTCCTCCTAAGATTACACTTTCGATCTCTGCATATTGTTTAATATTCATTGTTGACTAATATACTGTTGACATCAACATGGTCAATTAATCATAACAACAAATCATCACATCATAATGACATCGACTGTTGACATCAATGACAACATATCAATGACAATATGTCCAACAATCTCCCCCTTTGTCATTGAGGGAAACATACTAACTTCATACACAAACTCCTCCTGTGATTATGCATTTGCCTATGAATTTCTCTATGAAATTACTCTCCCCCTTTGACATCAATGGAAAAGGGTTTCTCCCGTTATAATCAACATATGTTTGTCTGCATGTTGTTGGCTAGAATATGAACTTAGGTAAATCCCCCTGGAATCATATTATGCCTGTAATAATTAAATGACTCCCTTTGTCAATATGCTCTCTCTCTCTGCTTCTGACTACTCTCCCCCTTTGTTTCTGAAAGGGTATCTCTTCCTAACAAGGTCTCTTCCCCTTTGTTTCTGAAAGGGTAGCTCATCCTAATAAGGTCTCTTCCCCTGTTAATTTACTAATTTTTTATCTTTGTTTATTGGGATTTTTGAGTTTAAATAAGTAGTCTTCTTGATACAAATTTTTGTAGTGGTCAAGTCTTTTCAAAACTTAATCTAATTACATTCTTATTTAATAACCAAAATACTCCTCTTGAGTTTTTTCTGACTTCCCTTTGTCAAATAGAACAAGAGTATCAATCCTACTGATATTTTTGATCTGCATCTTATTCTTCTTTGATATTTCACAAGAATATGAATTGAGGAATTATACCAATTGATTTAAATACCAATTTTGTTATCAATTGATCTTTGTTGAATGATACTTCTTTAACTGATCTGCTACCTTTATTTTTTCTTCTTCTTGTATTCTACAAATAACCCTACCAATAATTTTTCTTTTGACCACTTATCTATAGATAGTCAACATTTTCCATATGTTAATTTAGAAACTCTTTGGCATAATTATTTGATTTTGTAAAAAACAAATTAAACTTCTTCTTTTTTATTTTCTTTCTTTTGCTAACAACTTATGACATCATCAGAATTTGATATTGTCCCATATTCTTCTATAGGTATTTCCTTTTCTTGAGATTGATTTATCTCATATTGAATTTCAAATTATTTATTAGGACTTTTAACCATCATGTTCTTATTATTAGTTTCTTCATTTTCAGGTGTAATAACATCTTTCTTGCTTTCTCCTTCATATTTTCTTCTCCATATCTTTTTGTGAGATATTTAATTTTTTGGATCTTCTCTCTCTAATTGTGTTTTTGGAGATTTATCATTTCCTTTCTTCTTCCAACTTTTATTAGGATTTGTCATTGTCTTGAATGACTTATTCAAATATTGACTTTTTGTATTCTTGCAGTTTTGGGATTTGTGCCCAAACTTATCACAATTGTAACATCTTATTGTATGAAAAAAAAAATTGTGTGCCCAACAAAATTACATTTCCAACATCTAATTGAGTTTTTGGATTTTCTTGTATATCCTTTCTCTATTTTCTTGTAGTCCATTGCTTTATGTCCAAAGCTATGACAAGAAAATCAATAACCATTGAAGGTGTTTCCATTCTTGATTTTATTTTGGCTTGAAGGATCTATCGTTTGATTTTATTCTTCCTTTTTACTTCTATAGTTGTCTTCTTTCTTATTGTATCCAAGGACAGTTTTGTCATCAACTGATCTATGGCTCTTCCAAATCTTATCTAGGATAGTTGAGCTATTCTGGAAATTGACAATCTTGTTTGTATTTTCATTCATCTTTCTGAGATTGATTATTTCTAACTTCAACATGTGACATAATTCTTCCTTTTTAGTCAACTGAATCTTCAGGGCTTCTTCTACTTCTTTAGCATGTTCAAGTTGAGTCTTTAGATTTATGACAATTTATTCTGTCTCATCCAAGAATTCTTTCCATTAAATAGTTTTGTCATATGTCTTCAATTCTTCCATATCTTTTGTTAGATCAAAAAATTTATTTTTCAATACTTTGATTTCTTCCTCGTATTCTAGCTGAATACTTTTGAGGTTGATGTTTTCTAATTCAAACATATGGCATGATTCTTCCTTTTTGGTTATTTGGATCTTCTAGGCTTCTTCCCTTTTCTTAGATTCTTTAATTTAAGTTATTAGATCTACATTAGTAATTTCATTTATCTTTTTGGAATTGATGATTTCAAATTCCAATTATGGTAAGGATTTTCTTTCCTTGTTAACTGGATTTTTAGGTCTTCTTTACTTTCTTTAATTTCCTCAAGTTGAGTGTTTGACTTCTCAACCTCCTTTCTAAGTTTCACAACTTTTTCTTCCATCTTATGACACAATTCTTCTTTTCCCTGACTGATTTCATTCTTCAATTTCTCAATCTCCTCTTCTTTTTCTTCTAACTGAACTCTCTGTTCAAACTTTTCATGGTTAGAATGATCTAACTTTTGTAGTATCATATCTTTCTGTTGGATTTTATCCAACTCTTATATAGTGCACAAGGTTGTGTACTCAATACTGTTAAGAGCCTCCACAGGAACTTTAATATGCATATAATTTTCTGGTTCCAAACGAATCTCTTCTACAACAGCTCAGTTTTAAGATAATGTAATTTTTCTTTAATGAAAACTAAGGTATTCCTCAATTCCTTGATGAGGTCATCTTCTTCATTGTTGACTGAGATCAAATCCTATATTTCATTAAGATTAGAAGTCTTTTTCTCTGAACTATGCTCTTCAATCTGCTTGAAATTTTCTTTTTATTTATCTTCTTCATTATCTTGATAAGAACTCTCTTCTTCTGAGTTTTGTTCTTTACTCTGATAAGAATCCTCTTCATTAGAGTCTTGTTCTTTATTATGACAAGAATCATCTTCATTAGAGTCTTTTTCCTCTCTTTGATTGGATTTCTCTTCTTCTTATATTTCATTCTGATAACTATTTTCTAGTTGAAGCCATAATTCTTTGGCAGATTTGTAGTGCTTCATATTTTCCTTGACTTGGTCTAACAATCCATCCTGAATTGCTTTTAAGGCTACTGAATTGTTTCTCTTTGCTTCCTTTGCAGTTTTGAATTTTCTCTTTGAAGTAGTTAAGTGTCAGGGCTTACTTACTATGGAATCCCAAACTCCATATCCTCTTAACTTCAGATATATTTTCATATTTTCCCTCGATGATAAATAATCTGCTCCATTAAATAAGGGAGCTTCATTTGTGGAGATAGCAATCTATCCATCCATTTCTTCTGGATCTACCTTCAGTGTTTAAATTGTGTTGAAGGAACCTCCTCTGATACCAATTGTTGAAATGGGTACTTGACAATGAGNAAAACATTGGACAATTTTCCACTTTCCACAAATTAACTGAACAACAAATATTTATTTCATTTTCTCAATCAATATATATAAAAGAATAAATATTTTATTTATTAAATAACTTGAATGGATACATAAGATCAATCTTTGAATATCATCTTCATACAATTATGAGAGACCCAACTTGTAGTTCGCAGATCCAACTGAGAAATGAGGAATCCAACCCTCATAATAAGTCCCAACTTGTTGATCTGAGATCCAACTAAGATTTGAGGAATCCAATCCTCATACAAGACCCAGCTTGTAAACAGGCACCAACCTGATAGAATGAACTTTCATTCAATCCATTATATATAAATATATATACTTCAACAAATTCAACTACACTGTCTTCTCACCATTCCTTTTGTTTATACAGTCTTCCAACTGGTGTGAATTTGAATCATTGTGTATTTTCATATTTGAACCATTGTACCTTTTCATTTAAAATGATAATCTTAAACTTTAGTTAATATCATTTTTCTTTTTATTCTTTATTCATGTTTTCATGTTTTAACTATCTTTTAATCATGACTGTGTATCGATTCGTTTGTCCTAATGAGTTGATCACAGACATGGATCAATGCATTAGATCGTACTCATGCTTCTGTTGCATTCTCGTTTCACCAACTTGATCATATTTGATCATTGTATTGTTCTGGTGTAACTCATTGTCGAATGAAACCTGTATGAGGTGCTTCCTTCAACCCATATGATCACAAGCGTAGAACCACGGGCTTATCAATTTAAGCGTTGTATTATATTTTTCCTTTATTTCTTATTTCATATGATTAACGGTGGTGACCAGACGCTAGGAGAAACTAGTGCTTGTGCACTAATCAAATCAACAGTCACGAATCTTTTGATGAGATGGTAAACTGACAGAAATTCGCACTTCGAAACTTTGGGTTTTCAGCTTTCCAAAACATCTGAATCTAGATCGAATGGTTTATTTCACAGAACTAGATCAATGGTCAGCATTCATCCTTACACTCATCCTTTCACTGCTAAATCCAACGGTTAGGACTTAATCAAGTGTCACGATGGATGGCCACCATTTACTCCGGGTCTTAAGACTTTGGATATTTCAGATCTCAACCCATTCTTTCCTCCGGAGTGGTCACCTGCTGAGTAAGTCATAAATAGTGGAGACTGCTTGCTATTGGTCAATGCTTCCTCTTACACTATCCTTCCATTGTAGTATATCAATGGACGAGAATGCTCTCGAAGTGATCTTCATATCGGACATCTCATGTCCACTTTGGGTCTTCAGCATTTGGGACTTCAGGACTTTGGGCGAGTGTTGGTGGTAAATCTCCTGAAGCAAAACTCTTGGAGTGACATAACTTACTTGTGTCACTTGATGATGTGTCATGAGTCAAGAAGCTTCCACGTGTCACTCGGATTTGTGATTTTCACGTACCTGAAATGTTGAATCAACTTGACACTTGTCATTGTCTGATTGCGTCGCGTGTCCTTGCTGACTTATTCATGCTGACGTGGTCTGCTGAGTGTCCATGTTGACGTGGTCTTCTAACCAACAACCCTGATCCAAGGGTCCTCATATGTCCTCCAAATCCGACGGTCCTTATTCATTTCAAATTTTCGGGCTTCGGGTATTCCAAATCTCAAACTTTTTGGAGCGTAAACTCCTCACATCTTTATACCTGAAGTGAAAGATGTGTGTTCGATCTAGATCTTGGATCAATGGCTCGATCTATTTACGGTGTTGTTCTACCATATTATCCTATCCTTCCACTCAGAATGATCCAACGACTGACGAAGATTCGCATTTCGGGAATTTCAAATCTCATACTTTATGGAGCGAGACCTCCTTGCAACTTTAGACCCGAAGCGAATGATGTTCGTTGATCAGGATCTTAGATCGACGGTTAGATATTTATGCGATGCATCTTTGATAGCTTATCCTATCCTTCCACTCAAAATTGATCCGATGGTTGACAAGAATTCACATAATCAAATTCTCAATCGTTTTTCCCTGCTTATCCTATCCTTCCACTCAAAAGTGATCCAATGGTTGTGATTATTCTTGAAGAAGATCCATGATCACAGATGATTATGGAACCACAACTTGCGAGTGATTTAACGCGTCACCCAAACTCTACAATTTGTCCCTGTCGTTGATCTGGAAATTGTGCATCAATGGTCTCGATTTAATCTGGCTTAATATCATCATTTGTTGGATCAACCACAATCGTTGATCTTTGGAGCTATGTGATTTGACGATCTAGGTCAATTGCGGGATTGTAACTAATGAATCGTTTAATTCTCCTTCTGATCTCCACAATTTATCCATGTCGTTGATCTAGCTTTCTGATTGACGGTCACAATCCTCCAATGGTCCTCAAGACCACAGTCACTCATATGACTGATGTCTGTTATATTTAGATGATCAACATGGTCAACCTCTTGATCGAATGGTTGTTGAGTCTTCTCACTCTGATTGGATGGTTGCTAAGGCTTTTCACTCTGAGCTTATGCTTTTCCTTCCGAGATTTAATAATTATTTGTGCATTCTTTTATGCACTGATAGTCAAACACTAATTCTCCTGATCTCTGATCATAGGAACATTGTTGATTCAATCGTGATCAACAATAATCATGAATTCGCTAATTCTCTTGATCTTTGATCATAGGAACATTGTTGATCCTATCATGATCAACAATAATCACGAATTTCTTATGTACTGTGTTTTCTCAGCTGAGCATTAATATCTGCATAATGTTCTCTCCTCCTCCCGAGCTTACACTTTTGATCTCTGCATATTGTTTGACATTCATTGCTGAATAATATATTGTTGACATCAACACAGTCAATTCATCATAACAAAAAATCATCACATCATAATGACATCGACTGTTGACATCAATGACAACATATCAATGAAAATATCTCCAACAACATGGGCACATTGCACACACAGTAGAGAGGCTAGATGACCCCATCGACACACCCATAAGGATTCATGCCAATTGGCACAAGATAACGTGGGAAGCAAGAGGTGCTCACCCAAGGAGGAGGTGTGTCAGTCCAAGAGACATGGTGGTTGATGGGTGCTCGAGCTTATTTGGGTGCACTGGGTCCATGGAGGGGCACATCGAGTCATTTGAGTGTGGGTTCATGAAGGGGTGTGACACACCCAAAAGACATGACATTTTGCATAAGTGACACTTGGATTCCCTATAATAGCACAAAGGCACACAACCAAGGAGAAGAGTATTTGGAAAGAGATTTGGAGAGAACAAGTCTGAGTCAAACTATGAGGCAAGGCATAACTGCCAAGATGGAAGACAAGTAGCCAAGGGTGGGACACTCTAGGAGATTTTGGGGAAGTATGGAAATGAAAGTCTATTGGAGACATGTGTGAGGTAGAACTAAAATTTGTGTTAGCTTGGTGAAATTATGCTGTAAGAAAGGGACGACAAGTATTCAATTGAGGGCACGTATGAGGTGCACCACAAGAGGTTGTGGAGATGGTTGCGACAAAGCATCTTGGTGTGAGGAATTTGTGCATGAGTGTCTTGGTGAGGTGATTTGAGTCGTGTGGCTTTGTTGAAGTTGTAAATTGGGCTTGTAGTGCTCATATTATAATTATTTCGCAATAAGAAAGAGTTAGTCAGGTGTTAGGTACAGTTCATATCGCCCGCACTATTTATGTGTATGTCTTCATTTGTTCTACATTTATTCTCCCGGTTTCCCATGTTCATGGATGTATGTTTATTTATGATTAAGTGTTAAACTATTAACAATTGTCTAAGTATACAAGATTTTCACTAGAGTAGGAGTGTGACTCGCCTGTAGCCTAGAACAAAGTATGGATATGCTCTAGGTGAAGAGGCAAATTTCGGACAAAGTATTATTGGTATGCCAAGCAACCAAGTAAGAATCGTTGTGGTGTTGCACACCCTCGTGAACGATCGCAAGATCTGAACAAACATCTTGTAAGGTCATGACATGACATGATACTAGCAAAACCACATTTAATACATTAATGGTCTATTAATTAATGCAGTAGTATATAAATACATTAGCGTGTTAAAGTATTAATGTATGTATTAATTGGTTAGTGTAATGTATAAATTAAAGTATTAGTATATTAATAATAATAATAAGGTCTAATATTATTAATAATTAAAATAATAATAAAACATTAAAATGATAATTAATAATTAATAATTAATAATGATAAATTAAAAAATAAATAAATAAAAATTTATGTAGAGTCCATTGTATATATATATACTTTGAATGAATAACAATCATTGTGCTTGTGGAGTTGGTAATAATTACTTTAGTTTGGTATATAATTACTTTTTTAATATATTTAAAAAATGAAATCTTTTAATATATATTGATAT
>ML778073.1:1779082-1847527 GCA_009831015.1 Picea engelmannii | reverse complement strand
TATAGGTTTAAATTTGTATTGTTTCTATTTTCCATAGCTTTAGCTTTAATTAATACATTACAAAAACAATGTAGTGGTTATAGAGGTCATATTATATTATAATATTAATATTATATAATACTTTAATGTTAATGTATTAAAGTAGCATAGATCCATCTAAACCACGGATCTATTTTTGCACTCTAAAAAATGGTTTCACCTCTAGAGATTGGATCTCTTTAACCTTGAATGTTAAGATGGATCTATATTCGTTACTTTATTAATGTACTATTAATATTTTATTATTTTAATATATTAATGTACTATTAGTTTTCTTTAATACATTTTTAATGTATTATTATATTATAAATATTTTGATACTTTTTTATTGATGTATTAATTAATAATACTTTATTAATGTATAGTCCATTTGATGTAGTTTGGGTTCTTCGGAGGAATAATTTTTACCCTCCCCACCCAGGTGCAAGTCCTTGTGAGTGAAATGTTGTTCCCTTAAATGGGTTTATAAGATGCTCTTGATGCTGTTGTTGTTGAGGTTATCAGTGGAAGTAGTAGCAATATCGTGTGTAGCGAACCACATGGAAAAAAATTAAAACAAAAAATACTTTATTAATACATTGATATAATACATTAATATATTAATAATTTAGCAATGTTTTAATTAATATTGTATTAATTAATTAATAAGTTATATTAATACTTTAATTTGTATATTACATTAATGTATTAATTAATTAGTACATTGATGGTTTAAGGTATTAATGTATTTGTGTATTAATACATTAATTAATGGATCATTTATGTATTCATTAATTAATAGATTAATGTTTTCTTATATTAATCTATCAATACATTAATATTAAATAAATATAGTAGTACATCAGTGTATTAGTACATTATTAATGTATTAGTGTATGAAGAATGTATTAATACTTTAATGTAATAATCCAATACTTTAATGTATTTATGTAAAAATGTATTATTAATGTATTTTTACTTTATTAATTTATTATTAATACTAATTAATACATTAATATTTTACTATATTAATGGATCAATACATCAATATTACATTAATAATGTAGTACATCAATGATGATGATGATGATGATGATGATGATGATGATGATTAACGTCCACTAAGACTGAATTGGTCTATTGGACCTTAAGAGGGTAAGTGTTTACTTGCGACTCTTTAGAATTTTGTTTATGTGCTCAAAACGAATTAAGAGAATATTTCCAAGATCACCATACTTTTGTTGAGTTAAGAGGTTAGGAAGGTTGGTAGTGTGATAAATATTTTGAAAATGAGATCTAATATGGGTATAGGCTGGGAAATCTAAGAGAAAGTGATTTTCATCTTCAACATTCTTAGTGTCACAAAGGTGACACACTCTTTCATCCCATAGCGTTTTAGGAATTGACCAACTCCCAATTTCACTATGGAGATCATGAGAATTTGTTCTTATCTTAGCAATGCTTATTTTTTTCTTTACACTTGGCAAAACAGATAGATAATTTTGATCTTCTAGATTAGGGTTGATTACATCTTTATAATACCTTAATTTTCTTTTTTCCTCTAACTCTTTATCACACCACAGTTTCTCCTTAATTTTTGATTTGACATTTTTTTTAATAGTATCTTTATTCTGCAAAAAGGTTTCTTACATGATTCACCAATAGTTTAGCCAAGACTGGGCATCTTTATGCCATCCTCGCTTGAGTCAATGGTGTTTATGAATTGATTTTGAAGCAATTTTAGGTAGCCTCTTGTCTTCCATGTTGTTTAACTTGTTCTTATACATTAGGTATCTAGTCATAGCCATGTTATCAATGGGGGAGAGGCTTTTTTCTAATAGGAGGATGGGATAGGGCGTATTTCCTTTAATTTTGAGATTGTAGGTTATAAAATTCTTTTGTATTTTCTCTATCTTTCTCCAAGATTCACGAGAGATACTGCAACCCCAGCCTTCACATCCATAAATAATAAAAGGTGTAACAAGAGTCTCAAAGTGGAGTTTCTTCTTATCCTAACTCCAAAGATCAGTTTATTTACAATTGTTTTCGAGCCCATAATAAGATTTCCATCCCCCAATAATCCTTTTCTCAATGCTATAATTCTAATTGAGCTTGTGGTGAATATCAATTCCAAGATATTTGTATGAATTAACTTACTCCAAGTTGTTGTTGTCATATACAAAGGTATCATAAGGGATCTTATTGGATTTAATAATCATTACCTTAGTCTTATCATTATTAACAGTCATACCCATATTGGAGAAAACATTCTTGAGGATTCTTAGTTGGTTTTCAATATCATGGGGACTCCTTGCCATAAGAACGTTATCATTGGCATAAAGAAGAAGATTGATGACTATAGCAGTGAGAGTAGGGCTAACACAACCTTTTTTTTCCAAGCATTCTTCTAACTTGTCAATGTATATGCCAAAAAGGGTAGGGGACAAGGGACAACCTTGTTTGACTCTAATATTGCAGTTAATCTCTTTTGAATAGCCCTCGTTTTTTTTAAACTTAGAAATAACTTTATCATACATCCTTATTGCAAAACCCCTCAACTCAAGAAACACTTTTATCTCTTCCAACCTATTCGAAAGGTTTTTCCTAGGAACCATGTCAAAAGATTTTCTAAAGTCAACAAAAAAACAAAAAAGATTGGTTTTAGTATTGCGAAACTCCTTGCAAATGATCCTAAAGATAACAAGATGGTACACCATTGAATGATATCTCCTAAACCTGGCCTAGCCTTTAGCTCTTTTACTATGACTTTCTAGCCAAAGGCTAATCTTTTTTTCCAAAATAATTCCATAAATCCTGGCTAAAATCGGGCTAATCATAATGGTCCTATAATTAGAGGGAATGTTTCTATCCCCATTTTTTAAAATAGGAACAATGAGGCTTTGCATCCAGGGTTTAGGGAATCCCTGCTTGACTGCTAAATTAAAGATCTTGTGTATGTAAGGGATAAGGATTGGCCCTCCGATTTTAAAATTTTTAGCTTGGTAGCCTTCAATGTCCTTATCTTTACCATTTGCAAGTAACTTAACCCCGAACTCTATGTCATCTAAATAAAAAACTTCTTCCTTTATAGGGACAATAGGAATGGTGTTCATGGCATTAGGGAATTTGTAAAGACTTTTAAGGTAGGAATTCCAGTCCCTTAAGGGAATCCTATTATTTTCTTTAGTATTGCGTTTTAGAATTTGGCTCCAGAACTTCTTAGGATCCAACTTGAATAGTTGTGAAATTTTCTCTTGCCTTTTATTGATATAGTATCTTTTTTTCCCTTTTAATTAGGGCTTTGTACATATTGATCTTATCAAGTTTTAAGGACTCATTAGAAGCATCCCTAATGGCTTTCCTAGCAATTTTACATTCTTTATCATACCAAGGGTTGGTTGTTCTATTATTATTTTTATAGGACACCTCGAAAGAGAACTTGTTAATAGAAGTGGAAAGGGTAGTTGTAAAATTATGATAGAGTTCTTCAATGTTGTCCTTATAAGTTAGGAGGTTTAATTTACTATTTAAATCCTTTAAGAAAATGTCAACTTTACTTTTTTCAAAGCGCAAATTCCTTTGATTATCAAAATTCTCTTCAATGGTGCTCCTATGCATCGAAAATTTTAGAGTTAGGGTTAAAGGTTTATGATCATAATCAGGCTCATGGTCATTTCAAAGGTCAAAAGTTGTTATTTGGTTGGAAATGGGGATATAAAATATCACATAATCTACAACACTACTACCTAGCCCATGAATACAAGTCATCTGGTTGGAGTTTGGCCACTTCATTACTCCATTGCAAATTATTAGGTCTTGAGAGCTGCAGAGGTTGACCAACTAAGTACCAAACAAATTCTCAATTAGGTGTTTAGAACTTCTTTTGTACCTATTAGATAAAACAAGGTCATCATCTAGCCATAAAGGATTATGGTTTGAGTCATGAATTAAAAGAGTAGCTTCTTTAGTTGCATTCCTAGCATTAAAGTCTCGTAGCAGGAGGATGTTACCTTCATTTTTCAAATTATAAATATCTTGTTCTAAATTATTACAGGGACACTTTTTATCTCGATTATTTTTCTTATAAAAAGTAGAATTAATAGGTGCAAAATAACAAATTGCTATATACATCTTCTTAGCATTGGTGTCTGAAATTTCTATCCAAATGTATTGATTAATATATTAATATTATTATTTTATTAATGTATTAATATTTTAATGTAATAATCCAATACATTAATGTATTTATGTAAAAAATTATTAATAATGTATTTTTACTTTATTAATTTACTATTAATACTTTATTGTTTTAATGTATTAATGTATTTTTAGATACTTTAATACTTTATTAATACTTTATTACTGTATTAATTAATTAACTAAAAATTTAAAATATTAATTAATTACTAGATTATTAGTTTATTAGTTTATTGATACTTAATTTATGTTTTAATATATTTCATACATTAGCAATATATTCATAGCTTATTATAGTTTCTCTTATTGAAACAAAGTTTTTGGTGGGGGGAGGGGGGCCTCTGCAGCTAGGGTTTCCCTGGTCGTAACCCCTCCCACAGATGCTTCTTCGTGGGTGCCTCCCTTCTGTCAGTGACCCCCTGGATGTGGCTCCATCCCCATGGATGCTTGGTTCCTTTTAGTTGGTGCCCCAACCTCTCGACGGTTTGGGTTTACTCTAGTGTGTCACCTGCTTACACGGCCCATGGACTGGTATGTGGATTTTGTTGAGTTTGGTTTATTATTTTCACTGGACTTTGATGTGTTTGGTGGACTACCTCTCGAACAAATCCATCTGGGGATTTCGATGGCTCCCTCTCTCAGTGTGTTGGTGGTCAGGTTATGGGTCTCGAGATTTGGGATTTGGAGCTTAGTGTTGCAGTTCTTGGGTTTCTATTCTTCTCTTTGGTGCTTCGGACAAAGCTTTGAGGTCCATCCTTTGGGTGTGCAGTGTGGATATTCACTTTGAGGTCCTTCTTGGGTGTACAGTGCTTTCTTTTTCTTTATATGCGAGATCTTACCAGTCCTTATTATTGTAACTATACTTAGTGGCTTAGTAGTTTTTATGGGCCCTTTCGGGTTTCTTATTTTCTGCTCTTTTACCCATGGATTGGGGGAGAGCATCATGCACTTGTAAAATGTAATTTTAGATCCTTTTGGATGAATAAAATTACGATTTTTTTCGAGGAAAAAAATATATTCATACTTTATTAATGTATATTAAATAATGAATTACATTAATACATTATAGAGTATGCATAAATGTAATTTATTAATATTTTAATTTTTACATTACATTAATCTAATAATTAATTAATACATTGATTAAATTAATTAACTTAATACATTAATATATTCAAGAGTGGTTGAAAAGGGAATTAATAAGAATTATTAAACCAAAAAATTAAAAAGCACTTACAACAATTATGCCACCTCAACCACAACATGCACCTATAAAGGAATCAGTTGCAAGTAAGTAAAGGTGACAAGTACTTTCCATCACAGTGAGTCAAGCAACGAACTTGTTTCTCCTTTCTATCTTTTCTTCTACAATCATTTGTCACATTTCCTTTACTTCCTAGTATTCTGTGAAAATCGGGTTGACTCTTGATTGATTTCCTTTTATCTTCCAGATATTTTCATTTTATGGCCTACGGGAGCCAACCCTAGTCCTCTTTGAAGGGTGAATGCATACTTTTTCTTTAAATACATTTACTTTGTATTTAAAGACTTATATTACTTTTTAGACTCATAGAGAACTACTTGGGATACTAAATTATTTTGTTCTCAAAGTCTTTGATTTAAAGCTTGAGTTTCCAAATGTTTTATCCATCAAAATGTTTTGGGTTCTTAATGGAATCATCATTTAAAGTTCTCTTATTTATGTGGTCCATATTTCCAATCTCTTTAGTGTGAATGTTGTTTACTGTCTTGATGTATACTATGATGGAAATTTCAACTTCTCATTTATCATACTCATTTGATTTATATGCATTGTGAATATTGTATATATATGGTTTTCTTTTAAAAATACCTAGTCCCAATCTTAGGTATTATTTTGAATGCCAATATTAGTTTTTACAAAGTCTGGTCCTTCTCAGATTTAGTTTTATTTTTGTTCATAATTTCATAAGAAAAATAGGAGTACCACCTCTTTAAAAACACAAGAGGATTCATATCCCCATGAGGTTGACCTTAAGATCATAAAACAATATTTTAGATCAACACCTCCTAAGGGAAATTTTCCTTGACAATAGCAGTTGAGGAGACAGTAGTCGTTGAGTTGAGACAAGATTCGAAGATGGGGCATATATTCCATAGAGATCGATGGATGTTTTTGAGGATGAAAATAAATTGAGTGTGGGAGAATGTAAGGTCTCCCATGACATCCACTGAGCACATGCACTCTTTGGGTAGACTTGGGGATGATTTGGGCAAGAGAACACCAAGGGGTATGTGATCAGTTGGGAGAAAAAATATGTGTGGGTGTGAGCAAGGGCACCTTGGGTGCACGACGTTGACGTACAACACCAAGGGGGCACACACCTTACTTTCATAGAAATATTGACGGAGAATTCGGTTACAATTGGGAAAGGGCGGGGAAACTTGGGAGCATTCCCAATGAGTGGACCCGTCTTCCCTTAGAAACATTGGCACACTGGAGAGGCTAGATGACCCCATTGACACACCCACAAGGAGTCACCACAATTGGCACAATATAATGCACACGAAAAGAGGTGTGCACCTAAGGAGGAAGTGTATCGGTCCAAGAGACATGACGGTTGATGAGCACTCGAGCTTGTTTGGGAAAACCGGGTCCATGGAGGGACGTGACGAGCATTTGAGTGTGGGTTTTTGAAGGGGTGTGACATACCCAAAATACATGACATTTCACATAAGTGACACTTGGAGTCCCTATAAGAGCACAAGGGTGCACAACCAAGGAGAAGAGGATTTGGCAAGATATTTGGAGAGAACAAGTCTAAGGAAAGGCAAAACTGAGGTAGAAATTTCAATATGGAAGACAAGTAACAAAGGGTGGGACACTCTAGAATATTTTGGGGAAGTCTGGAAATGAAGGTCTATTGGAGGCATGTGTGAGGTAGAACCAAAATCTGTGTTAGTTTGGTGAAATTGTGTAGTAACGAAGGGACGACAAGTCTGCGATTAAGGGCACGTCTGAGGTGCACCATAAGAGGTTGTGGAGACAATTGCAACAGAGAGTCTTGGTGTGACGAATATATGTATGAGTGTCTTGGTGAGGTGAGGCGAGTCATGTGGTTGTGTAGAAGTTGTAAATCAAGCTGATAGTGTTCATATTATAACAGTTTTGCAATAAAAAAAACTTAGTCGACTGTTGCGCACAGTTCATGTTGCCCACACTATTTATGTGTGTGTCTTCATTTGTTTCACATTTTTTCTCTTGGTTTCTTATGTTCATGAATGTATGCTTATATATGACTAAGTGTTAAACTATTAACAATTGTCTAAGTATACAAGATTTGCACTAGAGTAGGAGTGTGACTTGCATGTAGCCTAGAACAGAGTATGGATATGATCTAGGTGAAGAGGCATAGTCTGGATAGAGTATTCTTAGTATGCCAAGAAACAAAGTAAGAACTGTCGCAGCGTCGCATGCCCTCGGGAGGTGAATGATCACAAGATATGAATATATATCTTGTAAGGTCGTGACAGGACATGCTACTAACAAAACGACATTTAATAGATTAATTATGTATTAATACATTAATGATCTATTAATTAATGCATTAGTACATAAATACATTAATGTGTTAAAGTATTAATGTATGTATTAATTGATACATAAGTGTAATGCATAAATTAAAGTATTATTACATTAATAATAATAATAATGTATTAATAAAAAAAAATAATAATGAATAAATGTAATGTATTAATAATTTCTTAATGCATTATTTTATTATTACTTTATTAATGTATTAATATTTTAACATAATAATAATATAATACTTAAATGTTTTGTATTTATGTAATAATTTACTATTACATTAATATATTAATATTTTAGCAATGTGTTAATTAATAATATGTTATATTAATACATTAATTTATATATCATATTATTGTATTAATTAATTAGACATTAATATATTTATGTATGAATACATTAATTAATAGATGGTTAATGTATTAATTAATATATACATTAATACTTTCATACATACATTAATATTTTAGTACATGAATATATTAATACATTATTAACGTATTAATATTATTATTATTATGAAGAATGTATTAATAATTTAATGTAATAATCCAATAATTTAATTTGTTTGTGTAAAAATGTATTATTAATGTATTTTTACTTTATTAATTTATTATTAATATTTTATTGCTTTAATGTAATAACACATTAATATAATGATGTTGATGATGATTAATGTCCACAAAGACTTAATTGGTCTATCAGACCTTAAGAGGGTAAGTGATTACTTGTGATTCTTTAGAATTTTGTTTCTGTGCTCAAAAAGAATTAAGAGAAGCTTTCCAAGATCACCATACTTTTGTTGAGTTAAGAGGTTAGGAAGGTTGGTAGTGTGATCAATATTTTGAAAATGAGATCTAATATGGGTATAGGCTGGTCAATCTAAGAGAAAGTGCTTTTCATCTTCAACCTTCTTAGTGTCACAAAGGTGACACACTCTTTCATCCCAAGGCATTTTAGGAATTGACCAACGCCCAATTTCACTATGGAGATCGTGAGAATTTGTTCTTATCTTAGCAATGTTTTTTTTTTCTTTACATTTGGCAAAACAGAAGATAATTTTGATCTTCTAGATTAGGGTTGATTACATCTTTATAATACCTTAATTTTATTTTTTCCTCTAACTCTTTATCACACCACATTTCTTCCTTAAATTTTGATTTGACGTTTTTTTTAATAGTATCTTTATTCTGCAAAATAATTTCTTCCATGATTCCCCAATAGTTTAGCCAAGACCGGGCATCTTTATGCCATCCTCGCTTGAGTCAATGGTGGTTATGACTTGATTTTGAAGAAATATTAGGTAGCCTCTTGTCTTCCATGTTGTTTAACTTGTTCTTATACATTAGGTATCTAGTCATATCCATGCTCTCAATGGGGGAGAGGCTTGTTTTTATGAGGAGGATGGGATAGGGTGTACTTCCTTTAATTTTGAGATTATAAGTTATAAAATTCTTTTGTATTTTCTCTATCTTTCTCCAGGATTCATGAGAGATACTATAGACCCAGAATTCACATCCATAAAGAATAACAAGTGTAACAAGAGTCTCAAAGAGGAGTTTCTTCTTATCCCAACTCCAAAGATCAGCTGATTTACAATTGTTTTCAAGCCCATAATAAGCTTTACATCCCCAAATAATCCTTTTCTCAATGCTATAATTTCGATTGAGCTTGTGGTGAATATCAATTCCAAGATATTTGTATGAAGTCACTTCCTCCAAGTTGTTGTTGTCATATACAAAGGTATCATAAGGGATATTATTAGATTTAATAAGTATGACCTTAGTCTTATTAGTATTAACAGTCATACCCATATTGGAGCAAAACTCCTTGAGAATTCTTAGTTGGTTTTCAAGATCATGGGGACTCCTTGCCATAAGAATGATATCATCAGCATAAATAAGAATATTGATGACTATACCAGTGAGAGTAGGGCCGACACAACCTGCATTTTCCAAGCATTCTTCTAACTTATCAATGTATATGCCAAAACGAGTAGGGGACAAAGGACAACCGTGTTTGACTCTGATATTGAAATTAATCTCTTTTGACCAGCCCTCAGTATTTTTAAACTTAGCAATAACGTTTTCATACATCCTTATTGCAGCAACCCTCAACTCAAGAGGCACTTTTATCTCTTCCAACCTATTCCAAAGGTTTTTTCTAGGAACCATGTCAATACATTAATACATTATTACATTAATACATTACCAAGTATATATATAATGTATACTTTGTAATGTATTAATGTAATAATACATTAATATAATGTATTGTATTAATTAATAATATTTTAAAACTTTATTAATGTATTAATTAATTAACTAAAACTTTAAAATATTAATGTATTAATATTATTAATTTATTAGCTTATTTTTTTTTAAGTTAAAAAGGATAGAACCTGTTATATTATCATTAGCAAGTTACAGTGACTATTTATGATGCCAATTGTCCCGCCTAAATAGGAAACTGAGACAGTTGGGCATCCTGTGCCATTTGTTTTCCAGCAAACAAAACTATCAGAGTACCATTCTGCCTGAAGGAAACCAGGACTTCCAGCCATTAAGTTTAAACTGTATGCCAAAAAACTAGTTGCAAAATAGCTAAGATCTAACTGGGTGAAAGCCTGGTTCGGAAATAGAAAAAAAATTCTAACCAAGAACAACATTGAACCTCTTATCCGGTTAGCTCGTCCTCATCCTCGTGCTTTTTCCATCCTGCTGGAAACGCGTAAGCTTGCGTGCACATAGGGCATTGCCATTTAGGGATAGTCCTGGAATGAGCCACGAACAACATGTCGAGTCAATGGTCAATGCAAAAGATTTGGTCGTCCAATAGGCTCCGCATATCGAAGATTAGAGCGAGGTACCCCGAATTGGTGAAGGAGTGTTGGTCCTTCCAGTGGCCATCAACGGAGGCTGAGGGAATGGGCCCTGTTGCTCCCTCACTTGCATGTGTTGCGCAGTCATGATGTGTCGGTCGGTTAGAAAGCTGGGTCACTGCATCCATAGGTGCACCAGGGGGTGAGTCTTTGCTTCCCTTTGTGCAAGACGGGGTCTCTTCTTCAACATAGCAGGTGGTAAAATTCTTCACTAATAAATTTTCACTAGAGCCAAGCAGTTTGCACGAAGGTAGAATCTTGTCATCAGTGCTAAAATTAGTGGGTGGATTCCAATTGTCCGGGACTGTGAATAGAGGGAGCTTGGGATAGCTTTGCATGGAATCTTCCAAGGTGATTTCTTCCATGTACGCCATTGGAGGTGTTCGTGGTTTCCTACGCCTTCGCAAGGATGCCATGGCTAATGCCTACTCAAATTTCTTCTATCTCTGGTGGTGAGATTCAGCTGTGTACCAAGCGGCACCCCTGCGCGGCTTACCTCATGCTCTGGGCATGGTGGAGACCCTGGAGATGACCAAGGTCCCTTGTAGGTGGAGGGCTCTGCTCCAGAGCTCTGGTGGGTCTGCAAACTATCGCTCTGCTAAAATTAACTCTGAACTCGACGTTGCGATGGGCGAATGTCGCTCAATTCTGCCAAGTGATGCAGGAGCATCGTGACTACCAAAGCAAGCATGGAGCTAGCGCATGTGTTTTTAAACACATGACATATAAGCTTGATAATTTTTTTTGAATTTTCATTAAAGATGAAGCACCATATCCTTCAAGGAAACATTTATGAAGGAGCACCTGTTGTATTGTATCAGACCTTGAGCCTTACGCTCTTGTCTGAAGTAGATAGGAGGCATTTACTTTAGTTAATGCAGGTAGATAGGATTTTTAATTCCAGAATAGACAGTTTTAGAGTTCGTGAGGGAAAACGGATATAGACACCCTCCTTTGTACATTGTAACATTATTCATGAGCAAAGAGAGAAGAACAACAGAGAATTGTGTGAAGAACACCCATGTACAGGCATTTGAATTAATAGAAGAAGTTCTGATTCAAACTCATGGCTGGTGTTGTTTCTCTGTGTATATTGTTCATGTGCTTGTGAATGTTTGCTTTCTTGATATGCATTTGCTTTGTATATGTTGTGCATGAGATTTCATGTTTGAACTTGAAGTCTGAAAGGGAGATGGAATGAGTTTCAATTGTTTCTCTATCTGAGCCAGGAGAATCCTGCAAAGTGTGCAGTGGAACTCATCCGCAAGGAGTGTGTCGATGAAGGCTCAGTAGCGTAAAACTTGTTCTCATTCACCCAAAAGTTGATTTGGGTTGTTAAAACCGTGCAAGGAGTGTACAGGTTGGAGGAAGAAGAATTCTCAGTTGTTAATCTGAGAAAAGGAATTGAAAGACTGTTGTTGCTGGAACGCGTAGGGTCGAAGGAAGGCTAAATACTTGGAGTATTCACAGAATTGGCGCAAGGAGTGCGCGTAGGGAACTCTAAGGAGGATTTGAGAAGTTGCAGAAAAGTCCAAGAAGGAAAAAATCCCTCAAAATATTGAAAGGTTACTTAGAAAATCTTCACGGCGAGAAAATCCCCGAGAGGGACGGAATCAACGGTCAGGATTTCCAGAGGAAATCCGTGAAGGATCAGCGACTGTTGGATTTCTAGAAGTTGCGCCGAGGTTAAAGCCAGGAGCCATTGGGAGTCGGAGGATCGGAGTTCTCGGAGGCATAGAACTCGTGCACGGTAAAATCGCGATTTCGTGATATTCGATAGGCTCAAGAGCGTCCATCGTCGGGACACGCATCAGAAGATCCCAGAGACTCGGAGTTTGGGATATCGGGGTTTCTGTGATCGTGGAATTCTTGAAGAAAAGAATCGCGATCTGTGATTTCCCAAAAGGATCTTATCCGTTGATCCCGACAGGACACGTGTCAGTGTTCTGGGAAGTCATCGGGAACTTGGAGGCATCGGGGTTTTACAAGTCGAGAGGACTGAGGTCTTTTAAGTCTCGAAACCCCGACGAAGAATCTCAGTCGTTGATCTCGGCTGGACGCGTGTCAAGGAGTAGGGATCCATCGGGGTTCTGCTCATTGGAGAATCAGGGTTTCCAGAGACAGGAGACTCGAACATATTGAAATCGCGATCTACGATTTCTCCATAGGATCAGAGTCGTTGATCGAAGGAACACGTGTCAGGAGACCCTACGACATCGGGGTTTGGCACGTCGAGGTTTCCGGTGACAAGAGAACTATGACCGCAGGAGTCGCGAAACTCCGAAATGCAATGGCCATGTAGCCACAGGGTCACCACTGAAGACAGGTGTCATCGGGGTTCGGGACTTGGAGAGCCTCGTGAAATTGTGAAACGGGAATCGCGATTTCCCGAAACGCGAAATCCCGATCACGCGGAAGTCCGGGCCATAGGCACTGGAGAGGAGGATAGGTGTCGGCGAATTCAACCCTTGCAGGGGTCAACGCCAGGTGGCATCGGGGATCGGAGAATCGGGAATTTCGAGGGCGCGAGTTCCATGCATATCATTTCCGTGAAGTCTGAAACTCTGACTAGGGAGAAGGACGTGGTCCTGTGGACCGGCAGGTCATATGCGAGAAGGGCTAGCTGGGAGGATCTTGGAAAAGGAGAAAGGTGCCATTGCAATTTTGGGAGTCGGGGATTCGTAGTGGGCGAGAACTACGACACCTCATATGCCGATTTCCCGATAGGGAAAATCCCCGATCAAGAATAGAACAGTGTTGACATCAAGACCCATCAGGTTTCGGGGTTTTTTGTAGCACGAGAAACGTGCCCACGAGGTTCGTGATATCGCAAAACCCGATTTCCTGATAGAGCAAAGAGGAGATCGTTGGGAGAGAATTTTGTGGGTGCGGAAAATCCCGATAAGGGGTTTGAGGAGCACTTTAGCTCTTCGGGCCAGTGAGAAGAGAAGGTCCTGGTGGGAGCAGGCGTGCCCTGGGGTGGCATGTTTGCATCAGTGTGGTATCAGAGCGAGAAAAATTTCTCTGTTTTCTATAGCAGAGGAGGAAGAAAAAATTTCACCATGCCGCCAAGAAGAGAAAGGCAATCACCCAATCCAGAGGATAGGGGAAACTAGAGGGGCAGAGGAAGACAAGTAGCTAATCCAGAGATGGAAAGGCAGATATGAGATCTTCGAGCGAGGCTGGAAGATATGGAGGCAACACAGAGACGCACAGCTAGTGCGGGAGATCTAAGTGACTCCGAAGGTGAAGTTGAAGCTGAACAGCAAGGAGAAGTTGCAGCTGAAGATGCAGCCAATGAGCGATTGATTAAATCCATTGCCAGAATGAGTTCAAAGATGAAAATGGACATTCCAACTTATGAAGGAAGTTTGGATGCAGAAGAGTTGTTGGATTGGATTAGAGCTCTTGACACCTACTTCGATTATGAGGATATCGAGGAGGACAAAAAGGTAAGGCATGCTGTCATGAAATTGAAAGGACATGCAGCATTATAGTGGGACGAGCTTCAAGCAGACAGATGTTCCAAACGCAAGAAAAATATTAAAAACTGGGATCGAATGATTGCAAAGATGAAGGCAAATTTCATCCCAAGGGATTATCAAATCACACTGTTCAGGAGGATGCAGAACCTGAGACAGAAGTTGATGACGGCTAAGGAATATACCGAGGAATTCTACAGGCTCAATATCAGAGCAGGTCATCGGGAGAGTGATGATGAAAAAGTATCCAAGTATATGAATGGCTTAAGATGAGATATCCAGGACGAGATGAGTATGAAAACCATCAGAACGGTGGAGGATGCGTATCAGATGGCTTTGAAAGCTGAGGAAAATCTTAGCCGTAATCCAGCACAGCGAGGTAGAGGCAGAAGTCAGCCCAAGGGGAAGTCAGTTGCCCAAGATAGGTTCCATAAATCTAAGGATGACTGGAAGAAGCCTCAGGCAAGAATAGAAAGAGGCGGAAGCTCACAGCGAGGGCCACATGCTGAACAGAGAAGGCAGCAAAATGATCAGCGAGGAGATTATGCTGATGCAAACACTCTTCCTCGTACTAGAGGTAGAGGTAGAGGAAGAGGTGGAGTCATCACATGCTACACATGTGGGAAGAACGGGCACAAAGCGGTTGATTGTCCAGATAGAAAGAAGGATGGAGGAGAAGCTCACATCGCCGAGGCACAGAGGTGAGATGCTGAAGCAGAAGATGCAGAAGACAGAAGGTCTTTGATGATGCATAAAGTTCTCTTAACACCCGAGAAGGAGGTGGAGGACACAGCTCAAAGAAGCAGACTTTTCAGAACCACATGAAAGACCAAAGATAGGAAGTGTAAGGTCATTGTGGACAGCGGAAGCACAGACAATCTCGTTTCAACCGAGATGGTGGAGAAACTAGAGCTGGAGATGACTAATCACCCAAGTCCATACAAAGTTTCATGGCTACAGAAGGGGAATCAGGTGAGTGTCACTAAACAGTGCTTAGTTGACATTAAAATAGGAGGATATAATGACAAGATCTTATGTGATGTTATTCCTATGGATGTTTGCCATTTACTGCTAGGAAGACCATGGAAATATGATAGAAACGTGATCCATGATGGGAAAATGAATACGTATACCCTGGAGAAGAATGGGAGAACACATATGTTACTTCCAATAAAAGATAAGGAGGTGAAGCCAGAATTGAACAACAGGGTACTTCTCATGAGTGGGAAGGAGCTTCTTACAGAAGTTAAGAAGAAACAAGATCCACAATTCTTTGTGGTCAGAAAACCTAAAATCATTTTGACCAGCACAAGAGTGGATGATTTGTCGGAAGAAATTCAAGAGCTACTTGAAGAGTTCGCTGATATAGTGGTGGACGAATTACCTCATTCATTGCCACCAATGAGGAGCATAAGTCACCACATAGACCTTGTACCGGGAGCTAGTTTTCCAAACAAGGCTGCGTATAGGTTAACGCCTCAGGAGAACGAGGAGGTTAGGAAACAGGTCCAGGAGTTATTGGAAAAGGGATTGGTCAGGGAAAGTTTGAGTCCGTGTGTCGTTCCAATGGTACTCAACCCAAAGAAAGATGGAGGATGGAGAATGTGCACCGATTCCAAAGCCATTAACAAGATCACCATCAGGTATAGGTTCCCATTGCCAAGAATGGATGACTTGATGGACTATTTAAGTGGAGCAAATTTTTTTTCAAAGGTTGATTTGAAAAGCGGATACCATCAAATTCGCATGAGGGAAGGCGATGAGTGGAAGACAGCCTTCAAAAATAACGAAGGACTATATGAATGGCTAGTCATGTCGTTTGGCTTGACGAATGCTCCAAGTACATTCATGAGGTTAATGAACGAAGTGCTGAAAGAATTCATAGGTAAGTTTGTCATTGTTTATCTGGATGACATATTGATTTTCAGCAAAACTAAGGCAGAACATATGAAACATTTAGTTGCAGTGATGAGAAAGCTACAGAAGGAGAAGTTGTTAATCAACATGAGGAAATCTTCATTTATGAAGAAAGAACTCATTTACTTGGGATTTGTCATATCGGAAAATGAATTGAAGATGGATCCAAGTAAAGTGGATGTAATAAAGAATTGGCCATCACCAAGAAATGTTTTCTAGGTGAGAAGTTTCCATGGACTGGCGAGTTTCTACAGGAAATTCATCCGAAATTTTAGCGGAATCAGCGCAGCGATGATGGACACAGTCAGGAAAAGACATAAATCTTTTCATTGGACTGAAGAGGCTGAGAAAAGATTCAATCTGTTGAAGTGAAAGATTACAGAGCAACCGGTGTTGGTGTTGCCAGATTTTCGAAAAACATTCCAGGTGAAATGTGATGCAAGTGGCTTTGCCATAGGAGCGGTCTTGAGTCAGGATGACAGACCAATTGCTTATTTCAGAGAGAATCTGAATGAGGCAAAGGAAAAATACTCCACATATGATAAAGAATTTTATGCCATCATACAGGCATTGAAAAAATGGAGACACTATTTGATTCCAAGGGAATTCATTTTATATAGTGATAATCATGCATTGTAGTATGTAACTCAGCAGGAGAAATTAAATCAGAGGCATGTTAAATGGGTAGAATACATGCAGAATTTTACATTTGTTATCAAACATATTTCAGGTACTGCTAACAAAGTGGTTGATGCTTTGAGCAGGAAATGTTTGTTGTTGCAGGAGTTCAAAGTCAAGACTTTAGTCTTTGATGATCTCAGGGAGATGTACACAGGTGATGCAGATTTTGCAGAGGCATATGGAGCAGCTGAGAACCCAATTCTCAGGGACAGAAGTCAGTGGATAGATTACATGATCCAAGGTGGATTGTTGTTCAGAGGCAATCAATTGTGCATTCCAAATTTCTCCATGAGGGAGAACTTGTTGAAAGAAAAGCACAACGGAGGCTTAGTAGGGCACTTTGGCCATGACAAAACATTTGCGAAGCTAAGAGAGTCATACTTTTGGCCAGGGATGCGATCAGAAGTTAAAAGGTTTGTTGACAGGTGTAGAATTTTCCAACATTCTAAGGGCAGGAAGCAGAATGCAGGTCTTTATCAGCCATTACCCATACCAGAAAGGCCATGGGAGGAGATCAGTATGGATTTCATACTAGGATTGCCAAGGACGCAAAGAGCACATGATTCCATCTTTGTGGTAGTTGACAGGTTTTCAAAGATGGCACATTTTATCCCGTGTCAAAAGACCAGCGATGTGACTCACATCGCAAATTTGTTTTTCAAGGAGGTTGTTAGACTTCATGGACTACCGAAAAGCATAGTTTCGGACAGGGATATCAAATTTATTAGAAATTTCTGGAGGACACTCTGGAAGAAGATGGGAACTAACTTAATGTTCAGTTCTGCCTATCATCCACAGACAGATGGGAAGACAGAAGTGGTCAACCGAAGTCTAGGGGACTTGCTGAGGAGTTTAGTGATGGAGCACCACAGCAGCTAGGATAGCGTATTTCCACAGGCAGAATTCACCTACAATGATTCGGTGAATCGAAGCACAGGGAAAAGTTCGTTTGAGATAGTATACGGCAGACAGCCGAAAGGTGTTTTGGAGCTGAGGGATTCGGAGAAAATAATGACTCAGAGTGCAAGCGCTGAAGAATTCACAGAGGCGATGGAGGATCTTCATAGCAGGGTGAAGCAGCGACTGACAGAATCAAATCAGGAGTACAAGCGCAGACCAGATCAGCATCGAAGACAACTTCAATTTGAGGTTGGAGATCTAGTTCTGGCACATCTAAGGAAGGAAAGGTTCCCAAGGGGAACATACAACAAGTTGAAAATGAAGAAAATTGGACCATGCAGAGTCCTAAAGAAATTGGGAGACAATGCTTACGAGATTGAATTGTCGGACAAGATCGGAATATCTCCAACATTCAATGTCTCGGACTTATATCCATATAAGGCTGAGGAAGCAGGAGCTGGAAGTAATGAACAACCAGAGGTTCAATGGAAGAAGCAGATGCCGATTGTAGAAAAGCCACAGATGGAGTGTATACTTGATAAAAGGGTGAGCAAAAAGACCAGGTGAAAGCAATATTTTGAGTATCTGGTCAAATGGAAAAACCATCCAGTGGAGGATGCCAGCTGGGAGTCAGAAGCAGTGATTCAAAGGCATGGACGGACCATGCAGGAGCTCATGGACAGGAGCCCATGAAATATTTCAAGCAGGGGAGTATGATGCAAGAGCATCGCGACTACCAAAGAAAGCGTGGAGCCAGCGCATGTGTTTTTAAACACATGACATATAAGCTTGATAATTTTTTTTGAATTTTCATTAAAGATGAAGCACCATATCCTTCAAGGAAACATTTATGAAGGAGCGCCTATTGTATTGTATCAGACCTCGAGCCTTGCACTCTTGTCTGAAGTAGATAGGAGGCATTTATTTTAGTTAATGCAGGTAGATAGGATTTTTAATTCCAGAATAGACAGTTTTAGAGTTCGTGAGGGAAAACGGATATAGACACCCTCCTTTGTACATTGTAACATTATTCATGAGCAAAGAGAGAAGAACAGTAGAGAATTGTGTGAAGAACACCCATGTACATGCATTTGAATTAATAGAAGAAGTTCTGATTCAAACTCATGGCTGGTGTTGTTTCTCTGTGTATATTGTTCATGTGCTTGTGAATGTTTGCTTTCTTGATATGCATTTGCTTTGTATATGCTGTGCATGAGATTTCATGTTTGAACTTGAATTCTGAAAGGGAGATGGAATGAGTTTCAATTGTTTCTCTATCTAAGCCAGGAGATTCCTGCAAAGTGTGCAGTGGAACTCATCTGCAAGGAGTGGGTCGATGAAGGCTCAGTAGCGTAACACTTTTTCTCATTTGCCCAGAAGTTTATTTGGGTTGTTAAAACCATGCAAGGAGTGTACAGGTTGGAGGAAGAAGAATTATCAGTTGTTAATCTGAGCAAAGGAATTTAAAGACTGTTGTTGCTAGAACGCATAGGGTCGAAGGAAGGCTGAATACTTGGAGTATTCGCAGAATTGGCGCAAGGAGTGCACGTAGGGAACTCTAAGGAGGATTTGAGAAGTTGCAGAAAAGTCCAAGAAGGGAAAAAACCCTCAAAATATTGAAAGGTTACTTAGAAAATCTTCGCGCCGAGAAAATCCCCGAGAGGGATGGAATCAACGGTCAGGATTTCCAGAGGAAATCCGTGAAGGATCAACGATTGTTGGATTTCTAGAAGTTGCGCCGAGGTTAAATCCAGGAGCCATCGGGAGTCGGAGGATCGGAGTTCTTGGAGGCATAGAACTCGTGCATGGTAAAATCGCGATTTCGCGATATCCAATAGGCTCAGGAGCATCCATCGTTGGGACACGCATCAGAAGATCCCACATAATTAATACATTAAGTAATCTAATTAACTTTCAATTCATTAATATTTTGGTATATTAATATTTCAATACATTTATTAATAATTTTCAATTAATTAATATATTAATAGTTCAACAATCTTGTTTAAACATGCTCTTAGTCAAGTAGCAACAACCACATTTATGTAAAAGTGTTTGATATAGGTAGCTATTAATTTTAAAAAGGTGGAAAATAGCTCCATATATCAACCACTTTTACTTAAATGTGTAAAAGTTAATTTTAAAAAGGTAGAAAATAGCTCCATATATCTACCCTTTTACTTAAATGTGATTGTTGCTAATATATATACAATTATATTGATGATATATCCATTAAAAAAATTTGGTGTGTGGAAACAATGTACATTCTTATATTTAGTTATATCAAATGTTTGACTCACTCACTAAAAGGGTTCATGATCATGGCTCCTCATGTTGCATAAAATTTTTGACTCACTCCGTAGAGAGGTTCATATGGAAAAATATAAGTAGAGACATAATTGATGCAACACACCACAAAACGCATTTATGTGTTGTGGGTATTAATATGTAAAGTATAGTTACAATATGATTGCAAATACGTTACGAAGGTTTACCAACTCTTGTCTCTTGTAATAAACACACTAATTAAGTACGGATGTAACTAATTCATTTTTCTTAACACTCCCCCTTAATTACATCCGGTAAAAACTATCACTATCACCAGCTTCCCATCCTTAATCATAACTTAACACTCCCCCTTAAACACAACTTGGTCCCAACCAACTGTGAGATTAATCTATCTCACATTCCCATTCCTCTCTTCTCAATAGAAGATTGAAATTATGTCATTCACCATCAAGCTTAGATACAAGTACACCTACTAACACCCTCATACCTACCCAGTGGTTCATTCTACAACTTGATGGATCATCTCTCTCATAGTGATCATTTCATGGTGCTCGAAACCTCTAAACCAAAGATACACACGACATGATCACATACCGACCTTGCAAAATGGATTTCACTTTCTCACTCCAAAAATTATAATTGGAACCAACTAAAATTGATGTTTGAATTTACCAACAACTAGACATTATTTGATTCCAAAATATCAACCACAATTTTTTTTAATAATTAATATAAATCCAAGGCACGTTTCAAGCTTCAATCAACTTTCAAATAAATTCCAAATACCTTGATACATCGTGATGCAAACCCCCTACCTCAGCAGGGTCCACTGACCTCCCAGTCTCTAGATCATTCCAAATTTTGAGTTGAAATGGCTCTTTGGGATCCTGTTGGAACCCCTTGAACAAATCCATAGGTCCCTTTAATTCCCTGGCACGGGTCTTGAGAAACTCTGTGCGCACACCCAACTTTCGGCATTCTTCTCTGTTCCGAACCAACACCTTTCGAGTTTCGAAGTTTCAGGACTCCGGCATGCGAGATCTCCCAGGCTCCTTATCCCTTCCAACTCCCAGTATCCAGAACGCTGAAAAGGGCTTAACGACAAAGTGTTATCGGCCTTTCGCGATTTAGGATTTCACGATTCCGGCTGCAACGATTTTTGGTCCTTCAAACTCCCGATCCCCGGAATGCCGAAATCTATCCATAACCACAGTCCACTTTTCTGGATTTCAGAATTCGTGATTTTGCGATTCCACGAGTCGGGACTCCACGTCTCACAACTCCTTCACTCCTGAACACCTGGGTCCCAAAATACCGAAACGACGGTCCACGATCAAGCGCTATCAGATTTCGTGATTCGGGAAACCGTGATGAAAGTGTTCCCCTGTCCTCTATCTTTCAAATCCCCAGTTCCCGAAATGCCGAAATCTCCCCCTCTGAGAGATCAATGGCCCAGTCCTCCTGGAACCAAAATCTTTCGGGACTTTTCCCGAAACCTTGACCGCTTTCCACGTGTCCTCCTTGATGGATGGCCCTGGTCCTTTCGTGATTTATGGAGACTCTTCACTCTTGCTCTCCCGGTTTTCGAACCTCCGAAATGTAGGTCTCTTAACACGTTTCCTCTGAGATGGACGATTCTAATTCTTTCAGGACTTCGACGAATCCTCTCTTCTCTGTTCTTTTGAAGTTTACACCTCGTGCACTATTTTCTGGATCCAACGACCACTGGTCCTCTGCGCTAGATCTGACGGCCCAGATCTATTCTCCTGTGCACTTCCCAAGGACTCAACCTTGTGCACGTATCCTTGATCCAGCGGCTCTCAGGCCACCACTCTCCAGATCCGACGGTTGACGCGATTTCTCACACCAGGAGTTCGTGATGCAATGACTCCAAAATCCCTTGCCTCTCCAAACCCTGAACTTTGAATTTATGAAAAACTTAACCCATGCGCACCTTACCTTGAGATCAATGGATGTCGATCCATATCTCTAGATCTGACGGCTTAGATATGATCCCCTCTTATGTTCACTCCTCTTGTCTGGACACTAATCCAATGGTCCATATCTCACCTTCCGTAGCTGATCCACCAATAGTTGTAGCTCCTCCTCTTGAGCTTTTCGCTTTTCCCGGACTTAGAATATTTTCTAAGTATCGAAGGTTTCAACCTTCAAATCTTCCTCTTACGATCCCGGTTCCTTCAGGTCTCGTCTGCATTATGAAAATGCTATCCCTTCTGAGATTTGTCAACTTAGAAACCTCAAAAGGTTTCTTGACCTTCTGCTCCTTTCTTCTATTGTTCTATGTGCAAAGGCATTGTTCCTCCTGAGCTCCGGAACTTAGAATAAGTCCACTCCCGCACACTCCTTGTGTTACTGAGATTTTGAGTAGCTCAGATTCGAAGTATTTCTTGTAAAGAAATGCTTCATGCCCTCCTGGTGTTCTTCGGCTCGATGCACACTTTGTAGAGCCTTTCTCCATAGAGTGTTTAGCAACCCTGTGAGTGTCTTCCCTTCAACACCTCCCTTTCCTCAGAACTCGAAATGGAGTTATCTGGTGCACTCTTTGTACTCTCTCAATTCCCTCCTGACAGAGTTTTACAGAACCTTCAGTATTTTTGTTTCTTCCCTATGCCTTCTTGCTGCACAGTTCCTCCTCCAGAGTATTCGGTAACTCTGAGGATTTCTTTGAGTCTGTGAATCCTCCTGGCGTGCACTCCTTTCACGTTCTTTCTAACTCTGCAGAGTTCAGATGCGCATTCCTTGTGCTAGCTACAGAAATTCCAATGTTTTGTTGTGCACTCCTTGCATAGCCTAAAGAACCCAGACGAATATCACAACTCAATCAGATAGACAAATTCTATCTATCCCTGCAGATGAAAATCTAACATACATCTACAACATTCACTCATGAAACATAAATACATGAACAACCATATGCAAGAAAAAACTTCTTTTCTATTCATCTCTGTGTCTCTATACAAATGATTTGCAAAGGCTGGACTGTAACAAGTCTCATCTCTCTCTCTCGACACCTCTCTTCTCTGGTCTCTCCTCCTAACTCTCTACTCAAATTTCTTCTCCTTTTACAAAATGAGGGCTCTCATGAGCTTATCCTCAACCACCATCTCTGAGCTATCACTATCACAGAGCGGCTCCTACTCCTACGACTACATTACATAAATGGATGTCCAGTACTAACTGACCTGGACTTAGCTGTAGGTAACCATTAAAGGAAACCTCAACCACTACCTGTACAAAGGCATGATCTGGCATTAAAATCCTTACAACATTTATTGAAATTTTGAATTTCAAAATTGAGAGAGTTGCCCCTCTCCCTTTCTCCATTAAATGCATGTTGGATGTGTTGGTTGGCTAGCACACTGCTGACATGGAGTGATTCTCTTGCATCATACTCCCTTGCTGGAAAAATCATGAGCTCCTTCTCATGAGCTCGTCTTCTCCAGTGTTGAAATCCACCTGGATCCCAAACGTTTCCTTGGAGCTGTCCATCTGCTCTCTACTTCGTTGTTGTTGTTGTTGCTTCTTCTTCCCTTCTGCTCTTCCAGGCTCCCTTCTACTCATATTCTCATTCCTGACCGCTTCTACTGATCTGATCATCAGCCTTCTGATCTCCTCAATTATCTCATCCATCTGCTCCAGTGGCTGGCTCTCCTTATGCAGTCTTCTCTGCTGCACTTCTAGCTCCTCAATGGGCAGATCTGCTGGATCCCCAATGATGTTTTTATTTCCCTTTGTGGCACTGAGTGGCCACTCTGCTACAGACTCCAGCTCTACAGTCTCCTCACTGAACTGTTGCTCAGCTTCTTCCTGTGGCAGTTCTGCTGCCGCCATTTCTCCTGTTGGCATACTTTCATCTTCTTCCATCTTCTCCTAGGGATGGTATGATCCACTACCTTCTTCCAAGTTAGCATGTTGGATGTGCAAGCTTTGCACCATCACCCTTCTCTCCAGGGCTTCCAATTCTTCACACAGATCAACAAAATCCATGTTGTTTGCTTCTTCTTCTACTACAGCTTCCAGTACTGCATTGATTTCCTATCCAGCTTCCTGGCTGAAAATTTTGAGCCATTCTTTTGAATGCTCTTCTTCTCCTGTAGGGGAAAACATCAGTGTCTGCTCCACTTCTTCCTCTTCTTCGACAGTCTCTGTTGGTTGTCTTTCTTTTCCTGGTGCATCTGCAACACATGCTCTGGCCTCAACTGGGCTTTCTGGTAGGAATACCTCAATTCCCCCAATGATCAAAATTTTGTTCTGATTCTCTTCTATCAGTACTCCTTGCTAATCTGAACTCTCCTTTGAGTTCATGAGACTTTCAGAAAGTCTCATCTCTTTTCCATTGCCCACCTAGCAATTTGGGAATTTTTTGTTGCCCACCTGGCAGTCTATGAGATCCAGTGATCTCATCTCATTGCCCATCTAGCAATCTAAAATTTCTTCACTACTCCCCTAGCAGTATGCAATACCTTATGTTGATCTCTTCCCATTGCCCACTTGACAATTTGAAAGTTCACTTCTGCCCACCTCACAGTTCATGAGATCAATCGATCCCATCTTCATCAACACTCCTTGCTGACCCAAACTCATCCCTGAGTTCTTGAGACTTTCAGACAGTCTCATCTTCTCTCCCTTGCCCACTTGGAAATATGGGATTTTTTTCCTGCCCACCTGGAAGTTTATGAGATCTTCAACTAATCTCATACCATTTCCCTCCTGGCAATACGAATTTCCACTACTATCCTCCTGATAGTGTATGAGATCCTCCAATGATCTCATTTCATTGCCCACCTGGAACTTGGGAAATTCATCTCTGCCCTCCTGCTAGTTTATGAGACCTGAAACTGATCTCTCTTCCTCATCACTGAGGGTTTCTCCAACTTTTGGCTCACAGATGCAAACCAGCTCTGTGTCACTGAGGCTTTCAGCATACCTCAGCCACATTTTCAACTCTTGTTGTTGTTTCCTGGCCAGAAACTTTTGAACAGGCCATTCGTCTTTCCTGTTCAGAGGCCATTTGTACCTCCAGTGTACTTTTGCCTCCTGCTACATCTTCAATGTCAGTTGTTCCATTCTCTCCCTTATCTCAGCGATTTCTTTGTCAATCTCTGCTTTACTCATTTGCTAGTGGTCTCCTCTTCCACCATGCTCATGACCTTCAGTAGCCATATTTATCTTTCACCTTTTGTCTACCCTCCCAACAAACTTATGGATCACTCTATGCCTGAGAGCATCTCCATGTCCTCCTACAGCTCGTCTAGCTGTCTATTCACTATTTCACACCTGCAAACAATCACCACAGACAATTATTACTCTGTCTCCTTTCACCTGTTGTATACAGATGAATCTTTGCTTCTGATTACACTTGATGTTACCAGAATTTCTCCTTTCAATCCTTTTTGTCTGCTATCTGCAAACAAAATCCTACTCTGATACCACTTGATGCAGACCCCCTACCTCAGTAGGGTCCACTGACCTCCCGGTCTCTGGATCGTTCCAAATTCTAAGAAGAAATGGCTCTTCAAGCTCCTGTTGGAACCCCTTGAACAAATCCATAGGTCCCTTTAATTCCCTGGCACAGGTCTTGAGAAAATTTGTGTGCATACCCAGCTTTCGGCGTTCTTCTCTGTTCTGAACCAACACCTTTCGGGTTTTGGAGTTTCAGGACTCCTGCATGCGAGCTCTCCCAAGCGCTTTGTCCCTTCCAACTCCCGATATCTGGAACGTCGAAAATGGCTTAACAACAAAGTGTTACCGGCCTTTCGCGATTCGGGATTTCACGATTTCGGCTGCAATGATTTTTGGTCGTTCAAACTCCCGGTCCCCAGAATGCCGAAATCTATCCGTAACCATAGTCCACTTTTCGGGATTTCAGAATTCGCAATTTCGAAATTCCGCGAGTTGGGAATCCACGTCTCACGACTCCTTCACTCTTGAACACCTGGGTCCCAAAATTATGAAAAGACGGTCCACGATCAAGCGCTATCAGCTTTCACAATTCGGGAAACCACGATGCAAGTGTTCCCCTATCCTTTGTCTTTCAAATCCCCGGTTCCTGAAATGTCGAAATCTCCCCCTGTGAGAGATCAATGGCCCAGTCCTCCTGGAACCAAAATATTTCGGGACTTTTCCTGAAACCTTGACCGCTTTCCACGTGTCTTCCTTGATGGACGGCCCTGTTCCTTTCATGAATTCTCCTTTCGCGATTTCTGGAGACTATTCACTCTCGGTCTCCCGGTGTTCGAACCTCTGAAATGTAGGTCTCTTGACACACGTCCTCTGATATGGACAGTTATGATTCTTTCAGGACTTCGACGAATCCTCTCTTCTCTGCTCCTTCAAAGTTTACACCTCGTGCACCTTTTTCTGGATCCGACGACAACCGGTCCTCTGCACTATATCTGAAAGCCCAGATCTATTCTCCTGTGCACTTCCCAGGGACTCAACCCTGTGCACGTATCCTTGATCCAGCGACTCTCAGGCCACCGCACTCCAGATCTGATGGTCGATGTGATTTCGTGCACCGGGAGTTCGCGATGCAATGCCTCCAAAATGCCTTGCTGCTCCAAACCCTGAACTCTGAATTGCCGAAAAACTTAACCCATGCACACCTTACCTCGAGATCAACATATGTTGATCCATGTCTCCAGATCTAACGACTTAGATCTGATCCCCTCTTATGTGTGCTCCTCTTATCTGGACACTAATCCAATGGTCCAGATCTCACCTTCTGCAGTTGATCCACCAACAACTGTAGCTCCTCCTCTTGATATTTTCGCTTCTCCTGGACTTAGAAGATTTTGTAAGTATCGAAGGTTTCGACCTTCGACTCTTCCTCTTGCGAGCCCGGTTCCTTCGGGTCTCGTCTGTGTTATGAAAACATTGTCCCTTTTGAGCTTTGTCAACTAAGAAACCTCGAAAGTTTTCTCTACCATCTACTCATTTCTTCTGTTGTTCTATGTGCAAAGGCAGTGTTCCTCCTGAGCCCCAAAACTTAGAATAAGTCCTCTCTCGCACACTCCTTGTGCTACTGACATTTCGGGTAGCTCAGATCTGAAGTATTTCTTGTAAAGAAATTCTTCACGCCCTTCTAGTGTTATTTGGCTCGATGCACGCTTTGCAGAGCCTTTCTCCATAGAGTAATCAAAAACCATGTGAGTGTCTTCCCTTCGACACCTCCCTTTCCTCATAACTTGAAATGGAGTTCTCTGGTGCACTCTTTGCACTCGCTCAATGCCCTCCTGGAAAAGTTTTACAAAACCTTCAGTAGTTTTGTTTCTTCTCTATGCCTTCTTGTTGCACAGTTCCTCCTCCAAAGTATTTAGTAACTCTAAGGCTTCCTTTGAGTCTGTGAATCCTCCTGGCATGCACTCCTTGCACGTTCTTTTTTACTTCACAAAGTTCAGATGTGCATTACTTGCATTGGCTACAAAACTTCCAATGTTCTATTCTGCACTCCTTGCATAGCCTAAATAACCCAGAAGGATATCACATCTCAATCAGATAGACAAATTCTATTTATCCCTTCATATGAAAATCTAACATACATCTACAACATTCATTCATGAAACATAAATACATGAACAACCATATGCAGAAAAAACTGCTTTTCTATTAATCCCTGTGTCTCTATACATATGATTTACAAAGGCTGGACTATGACAAGTCTCATCTCTCTCTCTTGAGACCTCTCTGCTCTGGTCTCTCCTTCTAACTCTCTACTTAAATTTCTTCTCCTTTTACAAAATGAGGGCTCCCATGAGCTTATCCTCAACCACCATCTCTGAGCTATCTCTATCATAGAGCGACTCCTAATCCTATGGCTACATTACATAAATGGATGTCCAGTCCTAACTGATCTAGACTTAGCTGCATGTAACCATTAAAGGCAACCTCAACCACTACCTGTACAAAGGCATGATCTGGCATTAAAATCCTTACAACATTTATTGAAATTTTGAATTTCAAAATTGAGAGGGTTGCACCTCTCCCTTTCTCCATTAAATGTGTGTTGGATGTGTTAGTTGGCTGGCACGCTGCTGACATGGAGTAATGCTCCTGCATCACATAGTATGAATTTGAACAGCAAAATGTATGGAGTAAAATACTTTGCAACAAAATCGATGGAATATGAATTGAAATTAGATGGAGTATCAAACAAATGGTTTGGAAAATGTATCCCAATATTGTAGATTTGCCACACGAATCCCAATTCTATTTGGGCATTCCATCAACTTTTATCCAGTCTGCAAATAGAAGAGCGAAGGCTTTTCTCAAGCCAACAGCTCCAAACCGGTGACTCAATAACATTCTATTGGGGGGCTCTTCTCTAGCCAGCTGATGGGTCGACTCCTTTCTATAATAGAAAATGAACGACGTTCTGACAGTATTCTTCTCCATTAGTGAATGGGCCCATACAGCAGCATCTCTTCTCCCAACCAATGGCTCTAATACCATGTAAAAATATAAGTAGAGACAGAATTGATGTAACACACCACATAACACATTGATTTGTTCTTAATATTAATATGAAAAGTATAGTTACAATAAGGTGACAAATAAGTTATAAATGTTTACCAAGTCATACAACAATAAACACGCTAATTAACTACAAATTACACATTGATGTGTTCTGAATATTAATATGAAAAATATAATTACAATACGGTTACAAATACGTTATAAAGGTTTTCCAACTCATATAAACATAAACACACTAATTAACTACAAATGTAACTAATTCATTTATCTTAACTACTCATTTTGTGTGTATAATTATTTCAAGTGAGAGTGCACCATTTCTGTGTTAGGCAACGGAAGCAAAACATAGCATAAAACAGAGAATAAACAAGCAAGATCAAACACACATTAAACCAAGCACATCAATCCCAAAATTTGATACAGTGATTTATGTGGAAACTCAATGAGGGAAAAAACCACGTGCAATGATAATTGATATTCTTTTATTCAAGGGAGAATTACAATAGCCAACCCAGACATATAACCATCGTCTCCTATCATACACACAACACCTCAATATTGTGTCTTGCTCTCACACACTCATTACACATTGCACTCACCCCTCTATGGGTATGCTCACATATAAAACATCTATCACTCAGTTACACAAACTAATCATGAATATATCACACAGTTACACGAACAGTTCATAAGTAGATTGCATGAATGCACATTAACATAGGTGCATGCATGTGCATGTGACCGCATGAGGAAATTTGTTGGCATGTTTCCAACAATATCCACCTTGACAACAATTTACCTGATATATCATGCCCTTAATTCATCACCTTTTCTGCAAGATAATCCAAATACCATCACAACTCCGCAAATTCTCTAACAATATCATTACATGAACATGCCTGCACGATTCACTCCAGTATGGACCATTCTGTCACCATCAGTAACTTGTCTAATAAACTGATGCACTTTTCCAAATATCATGAATCATAACCATAGACCAAATCATTGCAACCATTGTAGGTGATACTTGTTCTTCTATGTTTGAAGCACCCATTTCCATGTTCCTCACCTAGTTTTTACATGTGTCAACTGAAAAAACCAACTACATGTGAACTGATGACCATTTCTCCATCGCAATCATCAAACTTCATACTAGCATATAATACTCAAGACATATAAACCTTTTGTTCTTCATCAATTAGGACATAAACTTGAAGAGAACTTACAATGGAAAGCCAAAGGGATTTTACGAGTTTCACATTATTCATACTAAATTTCCTAAGTATCTTCACCGCATACTTATTTTGTGATAACCAAGCTTACCATATTTCTCGTCTTTGTGTATTTCCATGCCCAATCTTTATTTTGTTGCTCCCAGATCCTTCATAACAAACATCCTAACCAACTGATCCAACATGTTGACCTCAACCATGCTTGTTCTTGCAACATGCATAACATATAACACCAAGATAATGAATATACAATAAACACAATGGTTATACTCACTTCCTATAAAATTTGGCTCACCATGAAGGAATCAAACATCTTGTACCATTTTCCTAGCATGCTTCAAGCCATACAATGATTTTTTGAGTTTGCAAATAAATCTTCTGTTGCAATTCTGAACTAACCATTCTAGTTGTTCCATATACATCTCCTTATTCAAAAAACTCCATGTAAAATAGTTTTAACATATAGCTATACTATCACAACCAATGATAACACAACATGAATAGAAACAAGTTTTTAACAACCAATGAGAAACTTTCATGGAAATCAATACCTTCCAAATACCTTTATTCTACCAACCATGCTTTGAACCTTTCATCTTTTACTATGTCTATTTTTATAAAATGAGATTCATCAAACACTGTATCTATGTCCATGATGATTGTGTGGGTAGTAGGATCCCACATTCTGCACCCCTTAACATCATCGCCATATCAAATATCTACCTGTTTGATCTGGGTCCTACTTAGAATGCTGATAAAAAACATAAGCATCACAACTAAATAATTTCACATTTAAGTAATTACGGGATGACATGTTCATAACTCTTCCTAAATCTTCTTGTCTTTTGCAACCGATGGTGACCGAGTTACCAGATAGAACAACCACTTTTTTCCACAACTATTTATGCAACTTGGCATTACTGAACATGCCTCTTCGATCCCAACTTCCTTTCAATACTTTCCAAGTTCCATGGATATGAACTTACCTTCAGCATATATTCTCAAACACTTGATTTACCTTCCAACACATCAACCTTTCTACATAACCACCTTTCTAAATTGGATACAATGCTCCACCTCGAACTTTGCATTCGAACAAATTTGACCAAATCCGGCCAAACCGGCCAAGTAATCCTTCATCGCTTACCTCCAGGCCCATTTACAATGGAGATCACCAAGCCTTTTATAGGCTTCATTACATGCAATCCATGGACACAATACCACGGGATACCCAAAACACATAGACCTGAACAACCACCTACTTTGACCTAAAATAATATTTAACTCATTAACTCTTTCACTGAGTCAAGGTTAACCCAACATACATGCCCCCCCCCCAACATATTCAATCTACCTAAATATGTGTTTAGAATTTTCATAGGTGACCTGATAAACCATGGGTACACATGCCTATCAAGGTATTAGAGACATATGCCCATTTACATGCAATCAATAATTTCTACAACTCCAAAGTAAATACAATTTTTATTTTTTTTATTATTTCACAATGACTCAACCATCCCCGCCTTGAACCTTCTATGTGAACACAAGTGGAGAGACACAATAGATAGACAAAACTTCATCAACCATACTTGTAGTTTAATTTGCTTCTTTTGTGGAGTCATATTTGGATGTTAGTTGTCTTTTCCAACAATCCATCTTGAGATGCCCAGATTTTCCACAAAACCAACATTTTTCCTTACCCTTATTGTCTTTTGACTTAGACCTGGATGTACCTTTCTAATCTTTCCCTCCTTCTATAGATCGACCTCTGACCACCATTTCTTCTGTTGTTGAGGTTTCCTTACTGGATCTTCTCCTCATCTCCTCAGACAACAGATCTCCCACAATAGTGTCATAATCAATGGAATCTTTTGTGTTAAACCACACAGTTGTGACCAAATGATCCCAAGACTCAGGAAACGAACAAATTAGCGTAAACTCCTTGTCCTCATCTTCAAACTTTACTTCCATACTAGTTAATTGACAAATTAGAGTATTGAAAACATTCAAGTGATCAGCAATTTTCGTACCTTCTTCCATCCGCACATTGTACATCTGCCTCTTCAAGAAGATTTTGTTTGAAAAGTTATTTGTCATATACAGATTCTCCAGTTTTTTCCACAAACTTGTTTTTGTATTCTCTTCAACGATGTTAAACAACACCTCATCTGCAAGACACAAATGAATAGTACTAAGGGCTCTTGCATCCAGATTCTTTGAGTCCTCGTCTGCCATGCTTGTTGGTTTCTTTGACTTTCCAGTCAATGCCTTTTACAACCATTGTTGCACAAGAAGACCCAGCATCTTGAGCTTCCATAGCGCAAATTTATTCTTATCGTTGAATTTCTTCACCTCAAACTTAGAACTATGCACTTTCATCATTAGCAGAAAACTTCAAAACCACTACTTATAAAACTTAACCTTTTTAATATAAAGGAATAAACTTGTATTTCAAAGTGGGACCAAAGAGATTGAACCCAAAAAGGTTTAATCCCAAAAAATAAAATATTTAAAATATATCTTAAAACCTTTTAGGACATTCACCTTTTTAAACAAATACACATCCCCTCTTAGAAAGTAAACCTCCACTTCAATTATTTATAAAGAATGATACTTTATAACTCCACCCATTTATTATAGAAATCCTTTATGAGCTTTAATAATAAACCATCATTCGTACCTAGAGTTTAATATGTAACCAAAAGGTCTCTCTCATAACTCTTTCCACTGGTATAGCTTCTTTGAAAATCATTAGCAGTGATGATCACAAGTTATGGTCATTTTGGAAATGAATGTTTTTTGGCACATGACAACACGCAGATTAAGTAGAAACTCTCCCTTGTAACTCTCTCTCATTCATGCAATGGCTTCCTCTTACACTAGAAGCTCTGTCACACTTGCAGTGCATCAAGAAGGCTACTTTACAGAGCGTGCTCTCACCCTTTTTCATAGAAATATCCTTGAGATATCATTGACTCATGCAATGGATACCACTTTTTAGGGAGCGGAAGAAAAACATAGCACAAAACAGAGCATAAACAAGAAACATCAAACATGCATTAAACCAAGCACAGCAATCCCACAATTTGTGGTGCAAACCCCCCTTCTCTCCTAAAGGTTCCACGACCTCCTGGTCAAGGATCTTAATCTCTTGAGTTGAATTAGCTCTTTCATACCCTCAATGGCCACATAAAAATTTACACAGGTCCCCTTTTTCTCCTTAAGCACGGGTCTTATGGGACCTGTGGGCCCCTTCCTTAGCACTTCTATAGACTCAAAACTGTGGGCGCTAGCTCCTTTCTGGTAGTACCTCTCCTTCACTCATCCTCGGGATATGAAATGGGGCTAATATCATGGAACTTCGTGATTTCAGACCTCAGCTTCCTTGGGTGTAGCTGGTCTCCTTTTACGTGAAATCTGAACCAGTGGAGTTACCCGGAAACGGATCTACGATTCGTTCTCCCTCCAATAATCAATGACGATGATCTCGTCACACTTTGTGCCTTCACGACTTCAGGCTTTGGATTCCTTGCATGTAGCTGGTCTCTTTCTATGAGGAATCTAAATCAGTGGAGTTACTTGAAACCAGATCAATGGTTTGTGTTCCCTCCAATGAACAACAATGGTGATCTCTTCTCACTTCGCGACTTCAGGATTTCAGGAGTCTTGAGTCCTCGATACTCTGAATCCTTTGATCTATCCGACGGAAATCACGGCTAACAATCACATAACATTTCCCATATATGATGGTCTGGAATGATCTCACTTCCTCTGAACGGATCTACTATCCAGATGGACTTCGGGTTCCATAATTTTGGAAAGTTTGCTTCCTTTGCAAACGGAAACCTCTGAACATGCGAAGTTAGAAAGACTTCGAGGTGTAACCTCCTCGCAGCTTCTTGAGATCTAACGGTTGTTCGTGATCCTGATTCCTTCCAAATGGATCTCAACCGTCACTTTGCACCCTTCAACAGATCTCTCCCTTTCTGTTGATTCTTTTTCATTGTCTCTCCTAAGCTTGAATCCAACGCACTCCTAGATAACTTGGAATCTTTGACAAATTTCGGACTTAGTGATTTCTTCAAAAGAAATATCTCTACACACTCCTTGGGCTTTGTAGTCCCGATTTCTCGACACTTAGTTGATTCTTGACCCTATGCACTCCTTGCAACACTCGGCCTAAGATTCTCGTTATCCCTTCTAAGCTTTCCTGAGACATATCTAGACTCTGTCAATGAAATCCTTGCGGAAAATATGCACTCCTTGCATCCAAGCTCTCAGAAGATAAATGATTGAAACTTATCTAGCATTTCACAGATTCATACATTCAACAAATAATCAATGCATTCATGAAAACACAAAATAACAAAGAAGAGTTTAGCAACAACAACTCCACACAAATTTGGGTCAATTTTCCTCTGTTATCTTCATTCAATGTAAAAATGGCTACAACTATGAAAAACAACAATTAAAATTCAACTATCTCCTAACAAATTTCAACTATCCTCCATGTTCAGTAGCCTCATTTGGGTGTACAATACTCCTACTTATCCCATAGGGCTCCTAGGGTTCCCCCCTGACTACCTCTATCTCAAGAAAAAAAACGAAACTCTACCACTTAATTTCTGTTACATTAAAATCTAGAAGTGAAACTCCTAGATCACTCGTGATCATTCAGCTCCCAAGAATTTTTATCTTATTCAGTTTTCAATCAGTTCAAAAATGATTTGCAGGAAATGCCAGTGTTTAAGATTTTGAAATGATTCAAATGCACGTTGAGGCACTGAGTTGTCTCTCTACGTCTGCTTGTTGATGATTCTTCTACACCATACTCCCCTGGAAAAAAATTCATGGACTCCTTTCCATGAGCTCCTGCAGTGGATTTCATGCTTCTAGATATCAACTTCATTTACCCAACCGGCATCTTCTACTGGGTGTCCCTTCCACTTTACCAAATACTCAAGGTATGTATTTCTCCTGGTCTTCTTGCCAATCCTATGATCAATGAACTTCTCCATCTGTGGATTTTCCGCTACAGGCATCTGCTTCTCCCATTGAATCTCTTTCTGATCTTTTGATTCTTTCGTGTCGTCTTCCCTATAAGGATACAAGTCTGAAACTTTGAATATGGGTGATATGCCCACATCCTCTAGCAACTCTATCTCATAAGCATTGGCACCAAATTTCTTTAGGATCTTGCATGGTCCTATCTTTTTTAGCTTCATCTTGTTATATGTCCACATTGGGAACCTTTCCTTTCTTAGGTGTGCTAAGACTTGATATCCCACTTCAAAATGAAATTATATCCTACGATGATCAACTCTATGTTTTTATTCTACATTTGTGTTCTGCAGTTGCCCCTTGATCTAATTATGAAGCTTATACATTTCTGCAACGAAGCCTTCTCCTCTAGCACTCATGAATTCACTCTGCTCCAGATATCTAAATTTTGATACTCCCCTTGGATTCACTCCGTACACTATATGTACTGGACTATTTCCCGTACTTTTGTTCACTGAGTCATTGTAGGCAAACTATGCTTGTGATAGAATTTGATCCCACTGGCTATGATGTTCAGTGACCAAACTTCTCAGTAAATCTCGTAAACTCCTATTTACCACCTCAGTCTGTCCATCTATTTGAGGATGATATGTTGAACTAAAAGATATTTTTTTTCCCAACTTCTTCCATAAGGTTCTCCAGAAATGACCAACAAATTTTGTGTCCCTATCCGAGACAATACTCCTGGGCAATCCATGAAGTCTCACAACTTCCTTGAAAAACAAATTTGCAACATGTGTTACATCAATAGTCTTCTGGCATGGGATAAAGTGTTCCATATTTGAGAATCTATAAACTACAACAAATATGGAATCACTTCGTCTTTGGGTACTTGGCAATCCCAACACAAAATACATGCTTATTTCATCCCAAGGCCTATCTATAATAGGAAGTGGATGATACAATCCAGTGTTCTGTTTATTTCCCTTTGCATACTGGAAAATATTACATTTGTTCATAAAATTCTTCACCTATTCTCCCATACCTGGCTAATAGTATGAACTGTTCAAGTGTACAAATGTCTTTTCATGGTCGAAATGTCCTGCCAAGACTCCACTATGTTTTTCTTTCATCATATTTTCTCTCATCGAGCACCTTGGTATGAAAAAATGGAAACCCCTAAACAACAATCCATCTTGAATCGCATACTTTGTCCATTGGATTCTATCTCTGATCATAGGATTTGCACATGCTTCATATGCTTCTTTGAAATCTAGCTCATCATGTTACATATCCTTAAGGTGTTCAAACCCCAAGGTCTTCACTTGAAATTCCTGTAGAATCAAACATCTCCTTCTCAATGCATTAGCAACCTTGGTAGCATTACCATAAATATTTTTAATGATAAAATTGAAATTTTGCATAAACTCTATCCACTTAGTGTGTCTCTGGTTTAATTTATCTTGTTTGGTTATGAATTGCAAAGATTGATTATCGCTATACAATACAAACTCCTTTGGTACAAGATAATGCCTCCATTTCTTCAAGGCTTGGATTATGGCGTAAAATTCCTTATCATATGTGGAGTACTTCCTCTTAGTCTCATTCAGATTCTCACTGAAATATGCATCAAGCCTATTATCTTGTCTTAAGACGACTCCAATTGCAACTCCACTTGCATCACATCTCACTTGAAATGTTTTCTCAAAATTCGGCAAGACCAGAACTGGTTGTTCTGTTATCTTCTCTTTCAATGTATTGAAGCTTTTCTCAGCCTCTTCTGTCCACTTAAAATACATGTGCCTCTTCTTCATCGTATCCATAATTTGTGCACCAATCCCACTAAAATTTATGATGAACTTTCGATAGAAACTCACTAATCCATGGAAGCTTCTCACTTCAAATATACTTCTTGGTGATGACCATTCCTTAATTTCTTTCGCCTTCTTTGTATCCATCTTCAATTCATTTGAAGAGATCACAAAACCTAAATATATGAGTTATGTCTTTATAAAAGAGGAATTCTTCATATTAATCAACAACTTCTCCTCCTGCAGTCTCCTCATCACTAATGTCAGATGTCTCAAATGCTCCTCTTTAGTTTTGCTAAAGACCAGTATATCATCTAGATACACAATCACAAACTTACCAATGAAATCTTTCAATACTTCATTCATCAATCTCATAAAAGTACTTAGGGCATTTTTTAATCCAAATGGCATAACAAGCCACTCATACAACCCTTGATTTGTCTTAAAGGCTTTTTTCCACTCATCACCTTCTCTCATCCTTATCTGGTGATATCCATTTTTCAAATATATCTTAGAAAAAAAAAATTCTCCACTTAAACAATCCATTAAGTCATCCATTCTTGGAAAAGAAAATCTGTAACTGATGGTGATCTTTTTTATGGCTCTTGAGTTGGTACACATTCTCCAGCCTCCATCCTTCTTTAGGCTCAACATAGTTGGTATAGCACATGAACTCAATCTTTCTCTGACCAAACCCTTGTCTAACAAATCATGGACTTGTTTATTTACCTCCTCATTCTCTTGAGGTGTCAATCTGTATGTTTCTTTGTTTGGTAGACTTGCTCCTAGTCTCAAATCAATATGATGGTTGATACTTCTAATGGGTGGCAATGAGTTAGGCAACTCATCCACTACTATGTCAGCAAAATTCTCCAACAACTCCTGAACTTCCTCAGGTAAATCATCCATAGAATTACTTGCAAGGACAACTCTGGGTTTCCTCACCACAACAAACTACATCTTGTGTTCTTTCTTGACTTCACTAAGGAGTTCCTTCCCACTCATGAGAAGTATGCTTGTGTTGACTTCTTCTTTTACTTTCTTCTCCTTTATTGGCAACAACATGTGTGTCCTACCATTCTTCTCCAAGGTGTAAGTATTTTTTCTCCCATCATGAATGACATTGTTGTCAAATTTCCATGGTCTTCCCAACAAAACATGACATACATCCATGGAAATCACATCACACAGAATTTCATCTCTATATCCTCCTATTTTAAATTCAACTTGGCATTGTTTAGTGACCATTACCTAGTGTCCTTTCTACAACCATGAGACTTTATATGGCTTCGGATGTGCAGTTGTCTCCATATCCAACTTCTCAACCATCTCTGTGGATACTATATTATCAGTGCTCTCACTATCAATTATCACCTTGCATACTCTTTCTTTAGTCTTGCAAGCAGTCCTGAACAAATTGTTCCTGTGCATTGGATTTTCAACCTCTGGCTTTGGTTTCAGTAGAACCTTCTTCAACATCAGGGATCTTCAATCTTCTACTCATTCTTCTTCAACATTCATCTTTTGAACTTATGAAATGTGAGCTTCACCTCCTCCTTTCTTTTTCTTAGTACATTCCCAAGACATGTGTATTGTCTTTCCACAAGCATAACATCTTACCTCTCCTATGCTTCTTCCTCTTCCTCTAGAAGAATTTCTTCCACCACTTTGTCTCCCTTGAGAACTTCCTCCTCTTTATGAGTGACTATGTGGTTTCTTAGTCTCGTCCTTGGGTTTCTCTCCCTTGTCATGGGAAACTCCCTTACCTTTTCTCAGGCTTCTGCCTCTGTTTCGTTGACTCTATTTCCTGGCCAACTTATCCTCTTCTTTCAGAGAAATCTAGTAAGCATCCTCCATTTTTCTTACTGACATCATGTTGATCTCATCTTGGATTTCATACCTCGGGCCATTTATATACATGGAAACATTTTCCTCATATTCTCTCATTTTCCAGTTCTGATATTCATCTTGTAGAACTCCTCTATGTACTCTTTCACTTTAATACCCTTTTGTCTCGGGTTCTACAACTTCCTAAACAGATTTATATGATAATATTTGGGTATGAATTTAGCCTTCATCTTGGCTACCAATATGTCCCAATTTTTTATATAATGCTTTCCTTTGCTTCTCCTCTTTTCCTGCAGTTCATCCCACCATAGTATTGCATGTCATTTTAACCTGGTGACAGCATGTGTCACCTTCTTCTCCTCATTGACATCCTCATAGTCGAAGTATTTGTCCATGGATCTTATCCAATCCAACATTATTCAGCATCTGAATTTCCTTCATACATTGGGATGTATATCATTGCTCTAGTTCCTAGCTTCACATCAGCTTTCAATAGGCACTCTTCGGCCTCATCTTCCCCTGCAATGTTTTCTTTCACCTCTATCTCTTCACTTTCTGCATCACTGATGTCTCCAGCATCATGTGCCCTCCTTTGTGTTGCCTCCATCGCCTCCACTCTTGTACAAATATCTATCATTTCTCTTTCTACACCACGATTGGCTACAAGTAGCTCCACATGTCTCCTCAGTGGCATTGTGTTGATTGTTTCTCACACACAGAGTACAACTTCAAGCTCTTTTTCACTACCCGAAAACAATTTCAGGCTCTGATACCACTTGGTGAAAACCCCCCTTCTCTGTTAAAGGGTATGTGAACTCCCGGTTAAGGATCTCAATCTCTTGAGATGGATTAGTTATTTTAGACCTTCAATGGCCCTAGAACATTTTACATAGGTCCCCTTTTTCTCCTTAAGCACAGGTCTTATGGAACCTGCAGACCCCTTCCTTAGCTCTTATGTAGACTCATAACTTTGAGCGCTAGCTCCTTTTCTCTAGTCCCTCTCCTTCACTCATCCTTGGGCTATGACCCAGGGATAATCTCCTAGTGCTTCGCGATTTCAGACCTCAACTTCCTTGGGTGTAGCTGGTCTCCTTTTATGTGAACTCCGAACCGGCGAAGTTTCTTGGAATTGGATATACGGTTCGCGCTCCCTCCGATAATCAATGGCGGTGATCTCGTCACACTTCACTCCTTCGTGACTTCAGGATCTGGTTGACTTATATGTATTTTCTCTCTTTCTACATGGACTCCGAACTGAAAGAGTTAATCGGAACCAAATCTATGGTTCGTGCTCCCTCCGATGAACAACGATGGCGATATATTTTCACTTTGTGACTTCGGGATTTCAGGAGTCTTGACTCTTCGATACTCTGAATCCTCCGATCCATGAATCTCTGAAGGAAATCATGGCTAACAACTATGTAAATTTTTCCAGATCCGATGGTCTGGAATGATATCACTTCCTCTGAATGGATCTATGGTCCAAATGGACTTCGAGTTTCGTAACTTCAGAAAGTTTGCTTCCTTCTCAAACGGAAACCTCTGAACATATGAAGTCTGAAAGGCTTCAAGGTGTAACCTCCTCACACATTCTTAAGATATAATGACTGTTTGTGATCCCGATTTGATGCAGGAGCATCGCCATAAAATCACAAGCAGGAGACAACTGGGTGCATTAGCACGTATTTTGAAATATTTTTGAATGTCAAAGACCGATGTATTAATGTAATATTTGACAAATATTTTTGAGTTATGAACATATTTAATGATCGGAGGTTGAGCCATCACATAATATCAGTGGGGAATGTATTTTGTTTTATGAGACAAATTGTAGTATAGATATGGAGCTTGCGCTCTTATATGTTTGACTCGATATTTATTGTAATAAATGTTAAGTAGTTGATAGCATTTAATTATGATAGGATAGCATAGAATAGTTGGAGGTAATAACTCGAGAGAGTCCCTTTTTATAGATCTTTGTATTGTTGTCGAGGAGAGGTTGTTGAATCTAATGTGTAGATTTCCATTGTAAGTCAAGAGTTGGGAGATACAGAGAAGTATTATATGAATGTATGTAAGTTTCAGTTCAATGAATATAGAAGAGGAATATTTTACCAATGAGGGTTGTTATGTGTCTGTCTTAATGGATGGTAGACTTTATATTTAATTTAAATTCCATATTGTTTCTTGTTCTTGTATCCATGACCACATTTACATTGTTTAATGTATGAGTCATTGTGAAGAGTAACTAAGTTTCAATTGTTTCTCTTCATTGAGCGAGTGCAAGGATTTCATAGTGTCTACAAGGAGTGCGTGACTGAGTCTGCTTCAACTCGAAGCTCAAAATAGATAATGAGAATGTGTATGTGTGAAAGGAGTGCATTGACATCCACAAGGAGTGCGTGACAAAGTTTTCAGATTCGAAAGCTCATGAGAAGTAGTGTGATTTCAGTCACGAGAGATAGAAGTGTTCGGAGAACAGTCACAAGGAGTGAAAATTCATCCACAGGGAATTCGACTGTGGAAGAGGATCTGTTGCAAGATATGCATAGATCAATATTTCGACTAAGTGTCGAAGAGGGTTTTCAGAGGAAAGAGAGGATGTAGAAGAAGTAAAGCTCAGGAGGGAGAGTGGTGGAAATTATTCAAGGAGAGAAGTCCATGGAGTCTTCATTGAAATCAATGGACAAAATTCGTTCCTGGGGGAGGCAAACGATTCCAAAATGTCAGATCTGGGAGAGTTACGTGGAGGATAGTTGTAAGGGGTTTTTACCACTTCATAGTTCGAAATATTGAAAGGCTCAACAAAAGAAAAGTAGCGAAGTTCGAAGTCGTGAGCGGATCCTAGTCATTGATCGCAAGGGGAATGCATGGCGGCGGATTAAGGAATTCGAGAACCGGAAGTCCGGAAGTTCTGGGGTGAGAAACCGAGAGGTTCGCAAAGTTGTGAAACCTGAACCATAGTGGGACCAGGTAATCTAAGGAGACACGTGGTGGAAGCCCGAAGATCCAGGAAAGCATGTTTCAGGAAAAGGCAAAGGAAGAGCTCGGGATATCCCTGAAGCCCAAATCGCAAAGGGATAGACCCACGGTTATAGTCATGGTCACTAGGAAAATAAAGGGGACCCAAAGAGTCACTTCGACTCAGTATTTCAAACGATCCAAGACTGGGAGGTGGAGAATTCCTTTGGAGGGAAGGGTGTTTGCACCATAAGTGGTATCAGAGCAAGTATATAATTGACTTATGTAGGAAGATAGGTAAATTGATATTGGTGAGAGATACCAGAAGCGTCAGCACAATGCCGCTTAGAAGACGTGTTGAGCAACTGTAGAAAACACAACTATGGAAAGGGATATGAGAGAATTATGTGTGAGGTTGGATGCCATGGAAACAACACAAAGGAGAGCACCTCATGCTAGAGACATCAGTGAGGCAGAAAATGAAGAATTAGAGGTCGAAGAAGTTGTAGCTGAGAATGCTGCGGAAGAATGCTTTCTAAAAGTGGTTATCAAATTGGGAGCCAGAGAAAATATTGATTTCCCTATGTATGAAGGAAACTTAAACACAGAGGAATTGCTTGATTGGATATGAGCAATGGACAATTATTTTGACTATGAGGATGTCGAAGAGGAGAAAAAGGTAAGCCATGTTGTCACTAGGTTGAAAGGACATGCAACACTATGGTGGGATGAACTGCAAGCCGATAAAAGGAGCAAGGACAAACAAAATATTAAGAGTTGGGATCGAATGGTAGCCAAGCCAAAGGAAAAATTCATGCCCAAGGATTACCAGATAAATCTGATCAGGAGGATGTAGAACCTAAGATAGAGAGGATTGACTGCGAAGGTGTACACATAGGAGTTCTACAGATTGAACATCAGGGTTGGAAAGAGAGAGAAAGACGAAGAGAAGGTTTCCAGATACATCAATGGCATGAGATATGATATCCAGGACAAAATCAGCATGGAGACAGTCAAGAAAGTAGAGGATGCATATCAAATTGCGCTGAAAGCCGAAGAGAATTTGACCAGGAAGTAGAGTCAGCAAAACAAAGGTCGAAGCTTGAATAAAGGAAAAGGAGTTGCCCAGGACAAAGTACATAAGCCCAAAGATGAGGAAAAGAAACCACATAGTCACTCTGAGTGAGGAGGAAGTTCCCAAGGAAGGCAGATTGGTGGTAGAAACTCGTTTCCCAGAGGAAGAGGAAGAGACAGAGGAGGAGAAGTAAGATGTCATGCCTGTGGAAAAATAGGGCATATGTCTTGGGATTGCCCTGAGAGGAAGAAACGAGGTGAAGCTCACATTTCGGAACCATAGAAATGAAATGTTGAGGCAAAAGGTGCAGAAGATGGGAAATCCTTGATGATTAAGAAGGTTCTTTTGAAGCAAGAGCCAGAGAATGAAAAACCAGCACAGAGGAATAATTTGTTCAGGACGGCTTGAAAAACGAAGGACAGGGTTTGCAAGGTGATAATTGGCAGTGGGAGCACTGACAACTTAGTATCCACGGAGATGGTGGAAAACCTAGATTTGGAGACGACTGCACATCTGACACCATATAAGGTCTCATGATTGCAGAAAGGTAATCAGGTAACAGTCACTCAACAATTCTTGGTTGAATTTAAAATAGGAGGATATAGAGATGAGATTATGTGTGACATGATTCCCATGGATGTATGTCATGTTTTGTTGGGAAGACTGTGGTAGTATGACAGGAATGTCATTCATGATGGGAGTAGGAATACTTACACCTTAGAGAATAATGGTAGGACACACATGTTTCTTCCAATTGAAGAAAATAAGGTGAAGGATGAAGCTATCACAAGCATACTTCTCATGAGTGGGAAGGAACTCCTGAACGAAGTAAAGAAGGAACAAGAGATGCAGTTTGTTATAGTGAGGAATCTGAGGGTTATCCTTACCAGTACTTCAATGGAATGTTTACATGAGGAAGTTCATGAACTTTTAGAGAATTTTGCTGACATTGTAGTGGATGAGTTTTCAAAATCACTACCACCTATCAAAATTATCAACCATCACATTGACTTGATACTAGGAACAAGCCTACCGAATAAAGCGGCGTACATGTTGACACCTCAAGAGAATGAGGAGGTGAAGATATGGGTTCAAGATCTATTAGACAAAGGATTGGTCAGACAAATCTTGAGTCCATGTGCAATACCAATTGTATTAAGTCCAAAGAAGGATGGAGGATGGAGAATGTGTACGGACTCGAGGACCATAAACAAGATCACCATCAGATACAGATTTCCATCACCAATGATGGATGAGTTGATGGATTGCCTAAGTGGAGCTAACTATTTTTCAAAAATAGATTTGAAAAGTGGATATCACCAGATAAGGATGAGAGAAGGTGATGAGTGGAAAACATCATTCAAGACAAATGAGGGGTTGTATGACTGGCTTGTTATGTTGTTTGGCTTAATGAATGCCCCCAATAATTTTATGAGGATGATGAATGAAGTGTTAAAAGATTTCATTGGTAAGTTCTTGATTGTTTATCTAGATGATATACTGGTCTTTAGCAAGACTAAGGAGAAGCACTTGAGACATTTGACATTGGTGATAAGGAGGTTGCAGCAAGAGAAGTTGTTGATTAATCTGAAAAAGTCCTCTTTCATGAAGACATAACTCATATATTTGGGTTTTGTGATTTCTTCAAACGAATTGAAGATGGATCCCGAAAAGGTGAAAGCAATCAGAGAATGGTCGTCACCGAAAAAATTAGCAAGTTTCTATTGGAAGTTCATCAGAAATTTTAGTGGGATTAGTGCTCAAATGATGGATATAGTGAAGAAAAGACACAAGTCTTTCAAGTGGACAGAAGAGGCTAAGAGGATCTTCAACATATTGAAGGAGAAAATAACGGAACAATTGATTCTGGTATTATCGGATTTTGGAAAAACATTTCAAGTAAGATGTGATGTGAGTGGAGTTGTAATTGGAGCAATCTTAAGTCATACATGTTGCATATTTCAGCTACAAGTTGAATGAAGCCAAAAAGAAGTACTCCACATACGACAAAGAGTTCTATGCCATAATTATAGCCTTGAAGAAATGGACAAACTATCTCGTACCGAAGGAGTTTGTTTTGTATAAAGACAATCAAGATTTTCAATTCATAACCAGACAGGGGAAGTTAAACCAGAGACATGCCAAGTGGATAGAGTTTATGCAAAATTTCAATTTTGTCACTAAACATATTTCTGGAAATGCTAATAAGGTTGTTGATGCATTGAGTAGGAGAATTTTGATTCTGCGGGAATTTCAAGTCAAGACCTTGGGGTTTGACCACCTTAAGGAAATGTACCACAGTGATCCAGATTTTGGAGAGGCATATGAAGCATGTGTGAATCTTGTACTCAGAAACAGAAGCCAGTGGGCCGAATATCTCATTCAGGATGGGTTGTTGTTCAAAGGGTGCTAGTTGTTCATACCAAGATGCTCGATGAGGGAGAATTTGTTGAACGAAAAGCATAGTGGAGGTCTAGCCGAACATTTTGGCCATGAAAAAAGATTTTCCCAATTAAACAATTCATATTATTGGCCAGGTATGAGAGCGAAGGTGAAGATATTTGTGAACAATTGTAAGATTTGTCAGTATGCCAAGGGGAAGAAGCAGAACATTGGGTTGTATCAGCCATTTCCTATTCCAGAGAGGCCTTGGGATGCAATAAGAATGGATTTCGTGTTGGGATTTCCAAGGACACAAAGAGGAAGTGATTCCATATTTGTGGTGGTGGACAGATTTTCGAAGATGGCACACTTTATCCCATGCTATAAGACCAGTGATGCAATGCATGTTGCGAATTTGTTTTTCAGAGAAGTTGTGAGACTCCATGGAGTGCCCAGGAGTATAGTTTCAGATAGGGATACCAAATTTGTTGGTCATTTCTGGAGGACATTGTGGAAAAAGTTGGGGATAGAGCTATCTTTTAGTTCTAAATATCATCCACAGACGGATGGACAGACCGAAGTGGTGAATAGAATCTTAGGAGATTTGCTGAGGAGTTTGGTCACTGAACACCATAGTCGGTGGGATCAGATTCTAGCACAAGCCAAGTTTGCATATAATGACTGAGTGAACAAAAGAACTACGAAAATTCCATTTCAAATCATGTATGGAATAAATCCGAGAGGAGTGTCGAAGTTGAGAGATCTGAAGGAGAGTGAGTTTAGAAGCGTTGGAGCCGAAGACTTCACTGCAGAGATGCAGGAACCTCAAAATCAGATCAAGGAGCAGTTGGAGAAGAGTAGTAGTGAATACAAGCGCAGAGTTGATCAAAATAGGAGAAAGCTTGAATTTGAAGTCGAATATCAAGTCCTAGCACATCTAAGGAAGGAAAGGTTCCTAAGGGGAACATACGATAAGCTAAAGCTAAAGAAAATAGTATTCTGTAAAATCTTGGGGAGATTTGGTGAGAATGCTTATGAGTTAGAGTTGCCAAAAGATGTGGGTATATCATGTTGGATTACTGAGAGGGGGGGTGAATCAATAATAGCATAATTATAATAATTTTTCTTCAAATGTTATATCAATGTAGAATTATTATCCAATAATGACCAGTAAGAAATAAACAATCACACATACACAGTACACCAATGTTTTACGTGGAAACCCAAATCGGAAGAAAACCACGGAATGTTTTTTCTTATATGTCTTGAAGAATTACATTCATTGGAAGCACCAACTTCCTTTTATTTTCACCTGCAACTGGAAGGAGGATCCAACCCCCTAGTTTCTCAGGCTACAACCTGAGGGAAGCTCCAACTCCCCAATTCTCCGGCTACAACCAGAAGGAGGCTACAACCCCCAGTGTTCTCCGGCTACAACCGGAAGGTGGCTACAACCACCTGTCCTTGCCCCATCCTGCCACCCTGAAGTAAAAGTAGAATGATGGAACCACTGTCACACTATCACTGTGAGATATACCGCTGTAAACCTGTACCAATAAATCTGAACCATGCATCAACCTGTACCTCAACTTGTAATCAACCTGTACCATAAACAAGTGCATCAACCATGCACCAACCTGTAATCAACATGTACCATAAACAACTGCATCCAAGCATGTACCAAGTATGTTCCAATCATGTATCAACTATTCATCAACTATGACTCATAAATATGTACCAACATCATCAACTATACACCTCATGTATGTGCACCAACTCATCAACTACTTGTCTCAACCATGTACTCAACATGTACCACAACCAAACGCCCTCATCAATTTCATCATCCAAATCTGATTTGTAGTTCTATAATATACCTAGTGTATATGATCACATTCCTGTAAACCTTCCTTAACTTTAAAAACAAGAGACTAGCATTTTCATCAAACTTTTCTTTAGTCTCACATGCCTAGTTTTGGATTAGTCAACAACCCTAACTTGAAGTAATCACAACATTGAACCTATAATGTATTAAGTTATGAAACTGATACACAATGTTCTTTAGTGTGTTTTATACAATTCCTCCAAGTGTCACTACTTGGAACCTCTCAGAAAAGGATTTATAGCAAAAATGGCATACCTTGTTGAATTCTGGCTTATTCTAGAGAGTGACCTTGTAGAGCATGCCCCGCACAAAATATTTGATGAATTGATCTGAAACTGTTACACAGCATACTAACAACTGTACCCTAACCAAAACATTTGGTCTCACTAAATTTGGATATGTTATGAAGAAGTTATGACATTTTTACCCGAAACCCCTGATTTTGACTAGTTTTAGGACTGGCCACAAACCCTATTATCCACGGAGTGTAACTCCCAAAATACAATGACCCACAAGCTGAATTTTTAACCATAGATACTTGGATATGTTTTCTCACTTGCATAGAAATTTCAGGATCTGAATCATTATAGAAAAAAATTTCTAGCGAAAATGGTGAGATGACCTGTAAATAACATACCTTGGAAAGCACCATCAAAAGAATTTATCCTTCCTTGCATTTCGGCCTTCTTTTCTTCACTTTCCTCAGAATTTCGGCTTAGATATCCTTTGGTTACCTTAGACACCTATAGATATTAAATATTCCCAAGTGTAATTCAAATGAGAGAGCCTTGCCTCTTATTTATACTCTCCAAGTAGCTTCCTTAAAAACATCTTCTAGGTCATTTGGCCCACTTTCCTTATTTTAGGGTTGGATCCACTTCTAATTTCTCCATTAAATTTATTATTGAAATAATATTCACTTTGAATTATAATACACTCATCACTTCACTTTATTATTTACCTTTTAAAATCTCTTAAACCACTTTGACTACTTTGACCTTTTGGGGCTTCTAGATGACATATGAGGGTCCTCCAACTTCGTAAGGCCATAACTCTCAAACCATGAGGAGTTATGTGACGTTCTACATACCACCAGAAATGGAATGACATGTACTATCCATGTAGAATAGTATTATCTAAAAATATATCATAACTCATACCATTACCCATCAAACAAACTTGGGTCCATTACCCAAACCTGGGGTCTCAAACTTCTCATGGCCATAACTCGCTAACCGTGAGGAATTATGTGACGTTCCAAATACCACCAAAAATGACATGACAAGCACTATCCATCTAGGATATTTTCCTGACAAATTCACTTTCCTTCATCTCATTATTCCACAATTAATCATGGGTTCTCTCACTCCACAAAGCGTCTTCCTGTGAGGGCTTTCACCATAAGGGGACCACTTTGGAGTTCATCCATATTTACTTCTTATCAACCATGACAAAACAATAATGAGTCATATTTACATCAAACAATATTGGGTCCATTACCCAAACCTTTGTGCTACGGGGCTTTCTTCAAGGGTTTACATCAATGACAACCAACCTTAATCAACATATAGCCCATATTCAACATTTCAGACCTATATCCGTACAGGGAAGATAGAACCAGAGGGTTAGAAGATCGAGGAGAAATTCAGTGGAGAAAGAAAATGCCTATAGTAGATAAGTTGTAAATGGAAAAGATCGTAGATCAGAGAGTTGGTAAAAAGACCCGAAGGAAGACGTATTTGGAATATTTGGTGAAGTGGAAAGGACAACTAGTAGAAGATGTCAGTTGGGTTGGTGAAGCAGATATCCAAAAGAATGGAATATCGGTGCAGGAGCTCATGGAAAGGAGCCCATGAATATTTCAGCCAAGGGAGTATGATGCAGGAGCATCACCAACAAAGAACAAGTGGGAGATAGTTGGGCGCATTAGCGCATATTTTGAAATATTTTTGAATTTCAAAGACAGGTGTATTAATGTAATATCTCACAAATCTTTTTGAGTTATGAACATCTTTAATGATCGAAGGTTGAGCCATCGTGTAATATCGGTGGGGAATGTATTTTGTTTTATGAGATGGATCATAGTACAGATCTAGAGCTTGCACTCTTATCTGTCTGACTCGATATTTATTGTAATAAATGTTAAGTAGTTGATAGCATTTAATTCTGATAGGATAGCATAGAGTAGTTGGAGGGAAGAACTCAAGAGAGTCCCTTTGTATAAATCTTTGTATTGTTGTCGAGGAGAGGCTGTTGAGTCTAATGTGTAGATTTTCGTTGTAAGTCGAGAATTGGGAGATACAGAGAAATATTGTATGAATGTATGTAAGTTTAAATTGAATGAATAAAGTAGAGGATTATTGTCCCAATGAGGTTTGTTATGTGTCTGTCTAAATGAATGGTAGACTTTCTATTTAATTTAAATTCTTTGTTATTTCTTGTTCTTGTATCCATGACTACATTTGCATTGTTGAATGTATGAGTCACTATGAAGAGTAACTAAGTTTCAATTGTTTCTCTTCATTGAGAGAGTGCAAGGCGTGCATAGCGTCCGCAAGGAGTGCGTGACCAAATCTATTTCGACTCGAAACTTAGAAGAGATAATGAGAACTTGTATGTGTGCAAGGAGTGCATTGACGTCCACAAGGAGTATGTGACAGAGTTTTCATATTCGAAAGCTCAGGAGAAGTAGTTTGATTTTAGTCACGAGAGACAGAAGCAGTCAGAGAACAGTCACAAGGAGTGAAAAGTCAATCACAGGGGAGTCAACTATGGAAGAGGATCTGTTGCAAGATATGCACAGATCAAGATTTTGACTAAGTGTCAAAGAGGTTTTTTAGAGGAACGAGAGAAAGTAGAAGAAGTAAAGCTCGGGAGGGAGAGCGGTGGAAATTCTTCAAGGAGAGAAGTCCCTGGAGTCTTCACTGAAATCAGTGGAAACAATTTGTTCCCGGGGGAGACGAACGATTCCAGACCGTCAGATCTAGGAGAGTTACGCGGAGGATAGTTGTAAGGTGTTTTCAACACTTTGGAGTTCAGAACATTGGAAGGCTCAACGAAAGTGAAGTCGTGAAGTCCGAAGTTGCAAATGGATCCCAGTCATTGATTGCAAGGGGAACGCGTGGTAGTGAATTAAGGAATTTGAGAACCGAAAGTCCGGAAGTTTTGGGGCGAGAAACCGAGAGGTTCGTGAGGTCATGAAACCCGAACCATAGTGGGACCAATGAATCTGAGGAGACACATGGAGGAAACCCAGAGATACGGGAAAGCGTGTTTTGGGAAAAGGAAAAGGAACAGCTCGGGATATCCCCGAAGCCCGAATCGTGAAGGGAGAGACCCGCGGTTATAGTCGTGGTCACTAGAAAAAAAAAAGGGGGACCCAAAGAGTCGCTTAGACTCAGTATTTCGAATGATCCAAGACTGGGAGGTCGAGCAGTTCTTCGATCCATGAATCTCCATAGGAACTCATGGTTAACAACTGTGTAACTTTTACCAGATCCGACGGTCTAGAATGATCTCACATCCTCTGAACGGATCTACGGTCCAGATGGACTTCAGGTTTTGTAGCTTTGGAAAGTTTGCTTCCTTCGCAAACAGAAACCTTTGAACATGCAAAGTCCGAAAGACTTTGAGGTGTAACCTCCTCACACCTTCTTGAGATCTAACGATTGTTCGTGATCCCGATTCCTTTCGAAGGGATCTCAACCGTCACTTCGCACCCTTCAACATATCTCTCCCTTTCTGTTGATTCTTTGTCGTTGTCTATCCTAAGCTTGACTCTGGCACACTCCTTTTGAACTTGGAATCCTTGACGGAGTTTGGACTTAGTGATTTCTTCAAAAGAAATCTCTCTACACACTCCTTGCACTTCGCATTCCCAATTTCTCGACACTTAGTTGATTCTTGATCCTGTGCACTCCTTGCAACATGCAGCCTAAGCTTCTCGTTATCCCTTCTAAGCTTTCCTGAGTCAGATCTAGACTCTGTCGATGCACTCCTTGCATTCGAGCTCTACGAAGAGAAACGATTGAAACTTATCTAGCATTTCACAGATTCATACATTCAACAATATAATCCATGCATTCATGAAAACACAAAATAACAGAGAAGAGTTTAGCAACAACAACTCCAAACACATTTGGGTCAATTTTCCTCTGTTATCTTCATTCAATGTAAAAACGGCTACAGCTATGAAAAACAACAATTAAAATTCGACTATCTCCTAACAAATTTCAACTATCATCTATGTTCAGCAGCCTCATTTGAGCGTACAATACTCCTACTTATCCCAGAGGGCTCCTAGGGTTCCCCCGACTACCTCTATCTCAAGAAAAAAAAAGATTCTAAAATAATTCAAAGGCGCGCACTAGCAATGATACTCGGTATTCTTTTATTCAAGGGAAAATTACAATAGCCAACCCGGGCATACAACCATCCTCTCCTCTCATACACACAACACCTCAATATTATGTCTTGCTCTCACATGCTCACTACACATTGCACTCACCCCTCTATGGGTATGCTGGCAGATATAACATCTATCATTCAGTTACACAAACTGATCATCAGGAAATTCGTTGGCATGTTTCCAACATTCTGTAAGTAATTACTACCAGTAATGTGCTCTGGCTACGGTTTGCTCGTTGTGGAATAAGCTGCTTAAGGGGTGTTGAAACTTGAAAGACGTGAGAAGTCCGTAGAAGATAGCCCGCGTGAAGATAGTTGCCAAAGAAAGGGTGCGTCGATTGGATACGTTGCCACAGCAAAGGTTGAGAAGGAGCCACATCGTGGAAGACTGAAACCGCCCAGCTGTAGCCTGTGGAATAGAAGTTCAGTTGTCGTCCTGAGGGAGTAAAGAAGCCCCCGCGTGCCCATTGATAAGTTGGGATCTCAACTGTGCAAGAGCTTCCTGGAATATACATACAGCAAAGCGTGGCATATGGAAGGCCGACTGGAATGATATATGAAGTGCTTGGAGCTGTGGAAGGAATACCAACGGTGAGTAGGTTTACCTCTGCGTGGTTAAACTCTCTGCGTTACAACAGCACGTGTCAAATGGATCAAGACTAGTGTGGACCTGTAAGTTGTGATAGAGCGTTGCGTTGAGGAGTTAAATAGTGGATTTTTTTTAACACTCAAAAGTCCATTTTGATATTTTTTTTTTTTTTAAATAGACAAAATTGACAAAGTTTTATGGTTTTATTTTGAAAAAGCAGGCACAAGACCAAAGGATTCTGAGATGAGCTCCCATATGTACAAGTTTCCACACTAGTACTGTCAAGTTCACTACCATGGGATTTGAACACACTAGTAGTGTCAAGGTCACTCCCATGGGATTTGAAAACTGGTGGATGGAAACTATGAAAACTAAGCCTTAGGCTGTCACTCCCATGGGATTTGAACACAAGGTGGAGAGGTCACTCTAGGTAGATGGGGAGGGTGGATGGGGAGTAAATCCTACGACGCCTTCCCAGAAGGCACCAACAAAAGTTTATGAAACATAAAATGATATTATATTTTTTATAAAAGTTTTATTAAATTTGAGAAAAATAAAAAATAAATTGAATTTGTTTACTTTAAAGTAAGAACTTAGCAATTTTTCATTTCTTAAATTGTATTTTTGAATGTATAAATGAATTGAGTCTCCTAAAAAATCCGTGCACTTGAATTATACAATTTCAATCATTGATATCTACAATTCCAACCATTTTTCTAAAATTTTAACCAGAATTTAGACAAAATTGATTGAAAAAATGTACCTAGAAAAAATTTAAAAACTAGCATGTTTGGAAAAATATGTCTCCATTGTTGTGAAAGGTTATCAGTTGTCAACGTGTATTTTGCTTAAATAGAGATTGGCGTGAATGATATTCTTGATTAGCTTGTGTGAAACAAACATGCAAAGGCATTTATAAATGCATTACTAAGGTCATAGTTGTTGAAATGGTGACAACAAATCCCCACACGATGTGGATCTAGATTCTATTATTCAATTTTTGGTTGAGATAAGGCAACCTAAGTTAGAATGTATAATTAATGAATTAGTTTCAATGTAACTATGGGAGAAATTGTTTAAATATGTGTGTGTGAGAGACAAATAATGAGCCAGGGGCTTCAAGCCCTCTCCAGCCTACTGATTGTAATATTCGGTTAGTTGAACAACAAGAATGTCGTTGCCATTGTACCATGGATGTTTCCCTCGTGAGATGAAGGAGGGTTTTACCACGTAAACTATTGTCTCTTGTATAATTGAATCTGTGTATGTTTTTTCTTTGGTTTTCTGTTGCGGAATTAATTTGTGGCTTTAAAAGAGCCTAACAAGTGGTATCAGAGCTCGGGGAGAGCGAGTTGGCTGTGGAGAAATGCCTTGATTCGCTGGAGAGACAGAGCCGTCGATTTGTTGCTGGAGAGAGACAGACGCATGACGATTTGCTGGAGATACCCATGGGAGCTGTCGGGTTTTCAAGTCAGCGCTGGGCGTGAGGGAGGGTTGATCATCTGTTCTTCAAAATCGGATTTTCAGCGTTGGTTTGTCTTCATGAGGGGAGCATTGTGTTGAGAAGTTGCGTTCAAATCGTTGTGTTGATAAGAAGTGTGGGTGAAGTAGAGGGCGCGACGGAGCAGACAAGAAGGGACGTGGTCTGCCACTATTGATAGTGGTGACATCTTTGTCATAGTCGTGGATCCTTAAAAAACATTCGTATGGTTTTCATCTTTGAAAAAGAATTTAAGGTATGATATTTTGAAAAAGGTTTAAAGTATGAAAGGATGACTTTTTTATTAAAAGTTAAAGGGTCACAAGGTGAATGTTTAAAAAAATATATATATTTTTATTAAAGGTGGAGGATTTACTTTGGAATTAAAGTAAAGGTGAATTTTAATTTATTTTAATAAAATGTGAGTAAAAGGTGGAATTTTGATTTAGTTGGTAGAATTGACAACGAGATGGTAAATGTGTAAATGGAAACTATTTTTCTTATGGAGTTGTATTTTTTGGTTACATGTAATTGGGCATATTAAGCCGCTTATGAAAAGTCTAGACATAGATTTAGGTAGACTAAAGAAGGGTGGGGGGCATGAGTCATGAATTAAAACCTTGTACATAGGTCTACTGTTGTGGATTTTTGGTCCATGATTATTGGTTACCCGTGGTATGGTGTCCATAGAATTGCATGGCATGGAGCATGTTTAAGGGATCGGTGAAACTCCATTGAAAGGTGCCTGGAGGTGAGCAGTAAAGGCTCACTTGGCAGTTATGGTCGGTTGTGGTCAAGGTTTCGAATACTCTGTTCGAGGTGGAGCATTAAAGGTGCCCCAGTCAAAAAATTGGGTCAATAGAAAGGTTGATGTGTTTATGTATTGATAGGTTAAATCAAGGGTTTGAGAACACATGATGGAGGCAGGTTCATACTCCTTGGAATTTTGGAAATTATTGCAGACAATTGGGGTCGAATGGCATCTTTAGTAATGCCAAGTTGCAACATGAGTTGTGGTCAGAAGCAGTTAAGTGTTATCTGGACAATCGGTCACCATTAGTTGCAAAAGGTTGGAAGATTCTGGAAGAGGTATATTGAACAAGTCTTCTCTTGTGATTACTCTATTTTTTGAAATTGTTTGATTGTTATGTTCATGCTCTCATCAACATTCTAAGTAGGATCAAGATCAAACAGGTAGATCTTTGTTGGTTATAATGACAATGTCAAGGGATATAGATCATCATTAACAGAGATAGTGTTTGATGGATTTCTTCTCAAATCAGACATAGTAAAAGATGAAAGGAATAAAGCATGACTGGTAGCAGAAAGGTATTTCGAAGGCATTGATTTCAATGAAATATTGTCGTCAGTTGTTAATCTTTTCTCTATTCATGTAGTGTTGGCACTATTTGTTGTAGCTAGATGATAAGACATGTTTTTTATGGAGATTTGTATGAGGAGATATGTATATCGAACAACCAAAAGGGTTTGTTCAGGATTGCAACAGAAGATTTGTTTTCAAGCTCAAGTAGTCATTGTATGGCTTGAAATGCACATCAGGCATTTCTACAAGATGGGTGCTTCCTTCATGGTGAGCCAAGTTTTACAAGAAATGAATTTAACCATTGTGTTTATGGTACATTCATTATCTTCGTGTTTAGATTGTTGACGATATTTTTTTTGAAGTAAAAGCATGGTTAAAATCAGCAGGTTGGCTTTGTTGGCAAGGATGTTCGTGGTGAAGGATCAAGGAGCAGCAAAAAAACAAATCTTGGTCATGGAAATACATAGAGGAAGGAAATATGGTAAGCTTTGGTTATCACAGTTGCAGTATAAGGAAAATATACTTAGGAAATTTGGCATGAAGAATGTGAAACCAGACAAATATCCCTTTGGCTTTCCATTTGTTTTCTTCAGGTGTATATCATTGTAGTATGGAAGAAAATGTTATGTCTCATGTATTGTATGCTAGTTGGAAGTATAAAGCATCTAATGGAAAGGTTTGATATGTTCAAGTATCATACATTTCACATGCAGTTGGTGTTGTCAGTGGTCACATGACAAATCCAAATAAAGCAGTGGAATTGGGTGCTTCAATATATTAGAGGCACATGTATCACCTACAGTGGTTTCAATGTTTTTTGTCCGAGATAATTCAGATTTTGCAAGAGGATTTGGACAAGAAAATATCTACTTCAGGTTTTGCCTTTTATGAGTATAAAGGGACCATTGGGTTAGTTTGGACAAAGTGCAGGTTTTCTTTTTTGTGGTAGTTAAAGCCTTGTGCATTTGACACATAGTTCATCTTACCTAAATTGGACATGGTATCACTTTGTAAGACATGTTACTAATGGAGGTGGAGTGGTCCATATTCGAGCAAGTTGTACATACATGTTTTTGGAACCAGTATTGAAGAGAAGTTGTGGTCGTGATTTGCTTCTCTTGAAGGTGATGAATCAAATTGGAAAAGGCATCAAGAAAATTGTTGTCAAGGTGGAGATTGTTGAAATGGTGACAACAGATCCCCACGGGATGTGGATCTAGATCCTATTATTCAACGTTTGGTTGAGATAAGGCAACCTAAGTTAGAATGTATAATTAATGAATTAGTTTCATTGTAACCATGGGAGAAGTTTTTTAAATATGTGTGCCTTAGAGACAAATATTGAGCTAGGGGCTTCAAGCCCTCTCCAGGCTACTAGTTGTAATCTCCGGTTAGTTGAAAAATAAGAATGCCATTGCCATTGTCCCGTGGATGTTTCTGTCATGAGGTGAAGGAGGGTTTTACCATGTAAACTATTGTCTTTTGTATGATTGAATCTGTGTATGTTTTTTCTTTGGTTTTTTGTTGTGGAATTAATATGTGGTTTTAAAAGATCCTAACAATAGTCAAGTCCGATACTTTTCATTGATTGATAATAAGGTTGATATGTTTTGAGAAAAGGGCCTATGGAATGGCACCTTTGGAGGTCTTCTGGTCGATGCCTTTGTGATTGGTGTGGGAGGTTGTATCATTTCTTCCCATGTATTTTTCTAATGTGTTTGATCTACTAGATACTAACATGGATTGTTTTCATGTACCTAGCATCGTGTTAGAGGTGGTGGATATACATGGCCTCATGAGAAGAACTGTTGTTGATTAAGGAAATACTTTTTTGTTACTATTGCAAATGTCGATGCTAGAGGTGGTGGATATACATGGTCTCATGAGAAGAACTATTGGTGATTAATGAAATAATTTGTTGTTACTATTGCAATGGTTTGTAGAGCATGGAGCTCTTACTACCCATGGAGAAAATGTTGCATGAAAAATTTATTGAATGAGGCTTTGTGTCATGGATTAGTCAGATTCAAATTTTGAGTATATATGTATATTAGAGAAAGTGAAAGGAACTCTTGACTTCAACAAAAGAAGGGTACATCAATTGATAATTCCTCGGTGGAAGTAAAGATTAGTGTAGGGCCATGTTTGCGGTGAGCTCATGTTGGAATAAACTTGTGATGGAGATGGTGAGAATATATTGGATTCAACGAAGTTAATATACATATACATATTGATCCTTGTGACCTCAATAGGGAAGTGTTGTGGTTTTGTTAAAATTTGTGACTCTAACAAATGACAGGTGAAATCTATTAGATCCAAGAAGAAAAATGCATGGGATGTTGAAGATACCAAGCAAAACACCAATCATGTGCATCATCACAACATAATAAGGAGTTATATGGTTTTTCAGTCATATGTATCAATGTCTCTTACCAATTATTGTGGCCTTACATGGCAACACTATGTGATGTAAAAGTCATTCCTGAGTTTTCTTGATAAGGTGTGTTATAGTTGAAATAAAAACACAATGATATGTTTTCTCTCCTCTATTTATTCCTTGATTAGAGATTGTTTGACAAAGATGTCACCATAAGTTTTTAAAATTGGGAAGTGCATACAATGTAGAATTGTAAAGGATACAACCTATATCCATAATATTTCCTAGATAAATGGTGAGCATAATGATTTGTACCTATGTGTCTAGATAAATGAAAATATGTCCATGGGATGGCTAGTTGTTTAGTGTTTACAATGAGGTTGATATTAGGCCCGGGAATAAAATATGTTTCTAGTGAATCTATGGTAAACCAGTGTTCAACCCAAAGGTATTGATGGATCCCGGCTGGTATGTTGTTCGAGATGACAATGCTTAAAGTGAATGCATGAACATGGACATTTTGGTTGACATATGGAAGTGAGTTTCTACATTGAATATCCATTGGTGGGTTATTGTAGTGGTTAAAGATGTAATAAAGTGGCATTATTCTTGTTCAAGAAAACAAGTGTTGATCATAGACTTATTTCTAAATTGGAACAATGGGATTGTAGAGGAGAAAGACAATGATGTTATTTTGAATGCAACATAGATTTTTTTCGAGTTTGGTACAAAATATTAAGGCAGTGGTCCATATGGTGGCAATGGATATTAGTTGGAAATGGACAAGCAAGGTGAATTTTGTGTGTTGCATTTAATAAAAGCAATGACCATATGGAAATGAAAATCACCAAGTAATATTTGTAGCAAGTTTAGGGTGGTGTGTGAAGATATTATATATTGGTCCTTGATGTTTTTGGGAGTATTTTAATGGTACCTTGTAATGTCCCCCTCCAATTGATGACTCATTATCCTACACAACTCCCATAAGCTATAGTCAACAAAGAAAAGGGGAGTCAAAGTATCAAGCCCTAAAGAGATATTAAATAAAAATAATAATTATATTTTAATCAAGTGAGGGTTTGGTTTGGTCAAGAAGGAAGATCTAGAAGAATCGAAGAAAAAGAATAAATAGAAGGGGAGCCTACCTCTTCGGGAATTATGATTTGATATGTTATTTAGCGCTCTTGTGGTGAGCGTTTTTGTTAGGGTTTTGGGAAAAAAACCTTCCAGTGCAGGTTTAGTTTTGGTGGTGCAATACCCACCCTATCTAGACAAAGGAGAGTTCATTTTGAGTCTTTGTCTTGTGGTATTTTCTGAAGATCTCGAAGTATACTAGTGGGTACGCGACATTTCAACATCCTGTTCCAAAAGCATATAAACAACAGTGTCACCAGAGTGCCAAAAATCTCACACATGGTTCTTTTAAGGCATACCCACGGGTTGTGAAGGGGTTGTCCCGCGAGTACCCATGTGACACATAGTGGGTTTCCTACGAGTACCCCTATAGGTGGGGTTTTACAACAAATCAGGCCCTAAAATTCCTTGTGGAGGTATTGAGGTTTACGAAGGGTGATATACAGTACCAAAGCTATTGGATCAGTGAGAGGATTGAAGAGCCTCGGTTTCTATGTTGTCATCATACCAAGTTTCCTTATGTGTTTTGTAGCATATTGTGTAGTTTCCTAGCAGCCAATAGTTTATATTCCTTGTCTTATTCTGCAATTTTTTTTATAGCCACTAGAGACTTTTGTATTATTGTTCACATTCATAATAATATTTCATATTATTATACTCTATTTATGTATGTTTTCCATGTGTTTGATAAGATTCCTCACTAAGAAAATTATTGTAAGGGTTTAATATCATATTCACATAGGAAGAATTAATTATTTGGGTCAAGGATATTACAGTGGTATCAGATCTGGTGATTCTTCCATCCTGTAATGTCGAGGAAGAAGGGGGGTGGAGAAAAACCCTCTAACAAATAACTGGAGAGGAAGTCAGAAGAAATACCATCAGAATAAGAACCAGAAGGAAGCATGGGAAACCAAGGTGAAAACAAAGTCCAACAATTGTTGGAATATATAGTAGTAGGAAAACTATAGATGACTGCTAGCCAACAAAAGACAACACAAATCCTAACACAACTCATTAAAATCCAAGGAGGATACAATGGGAACCAAATAGAGGGAAGTCAACAAAGTAGTAGGGCCCATATGGAGAATAACAATACTCATATTCCAAGATAGAGCGGCTCACCGACAGGTAGCAGTAAAATACCAAGGCCATCATTACCGCAATTTCTTAAGGAGCAGCAGACAAAATTTCCAAAAAAACAGGACCAAGATAGTGATCTCTTTAAGGGTTATGAAGAGTACCTAGCCACACCATAAGGTTTCGAGGAAGCATTTAATTTCCAATAATATTACAATGTTAAATATAGGAACAAAGAAATGAAGTACCAACAAAAATATGATCTTATGTGCAGGTTGGGAAGGTTAACTATTCCCTCTTTCGATGGATCGACTAAGATTTCAACAAGTGCTTGGGTGCAGAAGATGGAAACTTACCTCCAACTCAACCTAGTGACTGAGGCAGAGGCAATCATTATTTCCACCTTACATTTGGATAGGGAGGCTCATGAATGGTGGTATCCTAGATTGGTCACCCTTGGACATGATAACATTACATCGTATGTATAATTCACCCAAAGGGTGATGGACAGGTTCAAAAAGAAGGATCCTGAAATTCATTTCAGGGAGCTGGCCCAGTTGAGACAGACAGGTACACTGGAGGAATGTATCACAGAGTTTCGTAGGTTGGTTGTCAAGGTAATTGATATTTCATAACAAAGGTTAGTGATGTTATTTACAGAGGGGCTATTTGAACCCTTGAAGGGTTGGGTTAAGTATTTTAGGCCACCCACATTACAGGATGCCATCAATAAAATTCAGGATATGGTAGACAGAGTAGTCATAAACGCCCTAGTAAGGAATTTCATTCATTAGAATGGGTAGGAAACAAAGTTTCCCCGGCAAACATGGACAAGGAAATATAGGTTGGACGAAGACACTCAGAGAGAGATTAGAAGAAAGAAACTATGCTTTAGTTGCAATGATCCATGGGAACCAGGTCATTGATGTATGGAAAAGGGAAAGGTCCATTATATTGAAGTATTGTCTAATTAATAATATGAAGGTGAGGAGGAGAACTTGCAGAGTCCAGATGAGGGTCAGAACAGTGGTGAGGCACCACACCTTGAAATTATAGAACATGCACCATTACAAGAAGGGGTCAAGAAGGTGACCATAACCACATTGTTAGGAGTCCCTAGGTACTATACCTTCTGAATCAGGGGAATTTTGTAGGGACAAAGAGTTACATCACTGATTGATTGGGGGGGCACCCATAATTTCATAGATGCAGCATTGGTTACCAGGAGGAAAATTTCCACAAAAGAATTTGAAGGTTTTGAAGTAGTAGTGGCAGATGGGTACAACATGATGTGTACCTGGATGATTAGAGGGTTGGATTTGACATTAGGAAACTACACATTGATCGATGACTTTTATATGGTGGAACTAGATGACACCAATGTGGTATTGGGAGTATAATGGCTATATTCCCTTGGAGACTTCAAAATGAATTATCAGGAGATAAGAATGGAATTCATAGACACTAGAGGTCAGCGGGTTATCCTGAGGGGTGTGTCATCAGGAGCACCCAATGTTGTATCCAACAAATGAATGAAGGCTCTCTTTAGACATGAATATATGGCATGTGCAACAGAGTTTTTGGTCACAATTTAGAATCCATCCCAGGATCGCCAACATTACCATGCGGACATACATGAGTTATTGGGTAAGCATGATAAGGTATTTGGGCCACTACGAGTAGGAAGACCACCAGATCGAGGATTTAAACATGTCATTGAGTTAGAGGAAGGGGACAAGCTAGTGATTACTACACCATATAGGCACCCAAATAAGTTCAAGGAAGAGATAGAAATGGACATACATGAGTTGTTGGAGATCGGATACATCTGGCCTAGTTCTAGTCCATTTTCTTCTTCAATAGTATTGGTGAAGAAGCAAGATGGCATGTGAAGAATGTGCATTGACTACAGGGCTCTAAAAAATAATAATATTAAGAACAGATGGATTGACAAGATGATATATGAGCTACATGGAGCAATATATTTTTCGAAGATTGATCTTCGATCAGGATACCACCAGATCGGGGTAAGAGAGGAGGATATCCAAAAAACAACATTCTCATTTCACTGTGGTCGTGAGTTTTTGGTCATGCCCTTTGGGTTGACTAACGCACTAGCTACATTCCAGTCAAGTATGAACCATATCTTCAACAAATAGTTGAGAAGGTTCCTATTGGTGTTCTTTGATGATATTCTGATCTACAGCAAGACGTGGAGGGATAATTTGGGGAATGTGGATGATATTCTCACCATTATGGAGAAACAATCACTTTTTTCCAAGGAGGCAAAGTATGAATTTGGATTGATGGAGATCATGTATTTAGGGAACATAATAGGTGTTGAGGAAGTGAAGGTGCATCAATAAAGTATACAAGCAATCTTAGATTGGCATACCCCCAGGTCGATCAAAGAGTTTCAAGGATTCTTTAGGATATGCAACTATTACAGACATTTTGTGAAAGGGTTTTCACAACTTGGGGACTGCTAACAGATCTAACCAAAAAGGGAGCATTCAGGTGGATTGAGGAAGCAAAAGCATCATTTGAATGAATGGATAAGGTAATGAGAACTTTCCCGGTACTAGCACTTCCATATTTTTCTCATCCATTTGTATTTGAGTGTGATGTATCTGGAGAAGAGATAGGAGTTGTACTAATGAAAAACCTCCAACCCATAGATTTTGAGACAAGGAAGTTGAGGGAACCAGAAAGGATCTACTCCATCTATGATAAGGAGATGTTGGCTATTATGCATGCACTGGACAAATTCTGATAATTCCTAGTGGGAGGATGTTTTGTACTGAGTACAAACCAAAACAACTTGAAATACTTTCTGGAGAAAAAGGATTTGAGCGAAAGACATCAAAAGTGGGTGACTAAGTTACAGGCCTGTGACTTTGATATTGAATATATTAAGGGAAATATGAATATATTTGTCTATTCCATTTCTAGGAGGCTTTCAGTTTTTTCCCTTGCCGAGGTCTCAACAGATTGGAAGTCTACCCTCTTACTGGAATATTCCAAAAATACATTTTCATGTGAGTTGATGGAAGGTACCAACCAAGATGACAGATACATAGTAATGGATGATATCATCTACTACAAGGAGAGGATATATCTTGTCCCTGAATACATTCTCAAGGATAATATCTTGAGGGAAGTTCATGAAACCCCTTTAGCCATCCACCTAGGGTACTAACTTATAAATAGTTGAGAGAGAGATTCTCATGGAAGGGTCTTAAGGAGGATGTACTACAGTACATCAGGGAGTGCAGGACATGTCAACAGAATAAGTCAGAAATGACACACCCATCAGGTTTACTCCAGCCACTACCTATTCCAAAGAGTAAATGGGAGATCATTTCCATGGATTTCATTATAGTGTTACCAAAGGTCCATGGTAGGGAATTTATTTATGTGGTGATATATAGGTTGAAAAAATATGCAGAATTTTTTTCCATTCCTCCATAATACAATGCATCTCAGGTGGTATATCTCTTCTTCAGGGAAGTGTTCAGACTCCATGGTGTTTCGAGGAACATATCCATTGACCGGGATAGCAGGTTTCTCATTATGTTTTGGCAGGAGCTATTTAGGTTATCTGGGATGGATTTGACACCTAGTACTAGCTATCACCCCCACACAGACGGACATACTGAGATAGTGAAAAAATGGGTAGAAGGCTACCTGAGGAACTATGTGTCAGGACAATAGTGAGAATGGATAAAATGGTTGCATCTCAAGGATCATTGTTACAAAACCACTCATCACATGTCCATCAAGATGAGTCCATTCAGGGTGTTGTATGGATATGATGCCCTGTCATTTGTAGATTTTTCATTTGGAGAGAGAAGGGATCCCAAGACCAAATACTGGTTGCAGGAAATTCAGGACATCTTGAGGATCCTAAAGGAAAATTTAAATGTTTCTCAGAACCAACAAAAGGTGTATGAAAATAGGCATCAGGTGGAGCTCAATTTTGAGGTCAAATACCTAGTATTTCTTGTTGAAATATTGTAACTTCGAAGAATACTCTAATTATATTTGAGTTATTATTTTATAGATCAATTCCCCTTATGAATATTGATCAAGTCGAGTCTTATATAAGATCAAATCCCCTTTTGTGGATTCTTCAAACTATATTTTTATAGTGATATTTGTAAATTCATCCATTATTAATTATAAAGTGGTTTTAGCCACTTCTATAAGAAATCGGCTCAACCAAGTGAATAGACACAACATTAGCTCCATCTCACACTTGTATTTATATGTGAGGTTGGTATCTCATTTTTACACACTCACTCACTCATCTAGTGTGCATATCTTGAAGGAAATTGCAGTTGCAGGAGGAAGGAGAAGAGAGGCGCATGCTCAGTATTGGTCTGTCTTTGGTGTTTTGGTATTAGTCTTGGCATTGTATTTGGAAATCTAATACTAAGGAATTTTTTTCTGGGTTTTGTCCCCCGTGAGGGTTTCCCAAGATAAAATGTTGCATACCTTGTGATTGTGTTTCTTTCATTGATCCTCTTTATATTGTTGTTTTGGAAATGCACTGAATTCTCATGTAATTTGGAAATAACCTAATAAAAACAATAAAAACTTAGAATGGTATCATAGATTGACTGAATAGAGCATCTTTCACTGGGTATCTAGATGTCATTGTTTCTATACAAGAAAATTAGGGATTTTTACTGAAGAGGATTTTTTACCAAAAATCACCTTGGGAAGTGCATCCTTCCCTAGTGAATCTTTTGACAACTTGAGCAAACCTTTTTAGTGGCTATATTCTCCATAAATTCAAACACTAGTTTTGACTGGTACCAGAAAACCAAAACCAGTACCAAAAGTACCAGTCCATAATTGCGCGGGTCAAGTTTCAAGGGGTTAAAATTGGAATTTTTTGAAACAGACAGCTCCAACAAACTCACATCAACCCAGCACATCTCCTGGTAATCTCAGCTTCTTTTTTGAGAACTTTCATTTTCTGGTCATTTTCTTAGCTCCAAGTCAAGATGTCTGCAAGAAACAAACTTGGTGAAAAGCTAGAAGGTGTGGAAAATATTTGTGCATGGAAGTACAGAATTGGACTCATTCCTGAAGAGAATGACCTTCCAAAACTCATAAAATAAAATGTACTAGAACTCAACGAAAATGCAGCCAAATAGAAGTACAAGAATGATATGATTAAGGCTAAAAGAATAGTTGCAGATTCCATTAAAGACCACTTGATCCCTCAAGTGTCTTCTAAGAATAATCAAAAATATATGTTTGATGCCCTAACCAGAATGTATGAAGGAAAGAACATCAACCGGAAGATGAACTTGAGAACCCAACTTAAGAATACAAGGATGGAAAAAGGAGAAACAATTCAAGACTATTTTTTTAGGGTTTCTCAATTCAAGGAACATTTAGAGTCAATTGGAGACAACTTGGATGAAGATGAAATTGTGATGAAAAATCTTAATGGTCTCACAAGACCTTGGGATAACTTCATCCAAACTATTTTTGCAAGGAAAAGGAAACTCCAATTTGACAAATTATGGGAAGAATGTGTTCAAGAAGAAGCAAGAGTGTCCAAATGAGAAGTCGTCCTATTAAGAGATGAAGATCAAAACCTATCTGGTCATGCTAAGGGTGGAAAGGGAAAGTCTCATTTTCAAAAGGAGACCCACTTTCATAAAGAGTCTCACTCTCCAAAGAGATTCCATAAATATCATAACAGTCAAATAAAGGGAAAAGATTTCTCCTCCTACCAATGTTATCATTGTGATAAGATGGGACAAATTTCTAAGAATTGTCCTTCCATAAGGGAAGAATACAAGAGGATAAATAACAAAATACATCATGCCCATGCAGCCGAAGATGATGATCCACCCAAGAATTTAGCTAAAGAATAGATTGAAGAATATGTTTTGTTTTTTGCTCTCTCAGGATCTATGACACCTGGAGAGGATACTTGGCTCATAGATAGTGGTTCCTCTAAGCACATGACATGTCAGAAGAAAACTCTCTCCAACCTTATAGAAAAGGACTCCCCCCAGAAAGTTTCACTTGGAGATTATTATCAGTACCCTATCAAAGGAATGGGAGAAGCCACCTACAAACTTGATTTAGGAACTCCGATGAGAATGAAGGATGCACTCTATGTACCGGGTTTGAAAAAGAGCTTACTTTCTATTTCAGCCCTAGATAATAAAGGTTCCAGGGTTTCATTCGTATATGGTAAAGTTATTATGTGGTCTAAAGGAAAAATTATAGAAGATGCAGTTGTTATTAGAATAAAAGAAGGTGGTTTGTACAAGTTAAAGGCTCACTTAGATGTAACCTTGACTCACTCTACTGAAAGTCCTTGTGAAATTTGGCATAGAAGACTAGCTCACATCAACTACAAAGCCTTACCATATGTAAGTAAGGTAGTTACAGGTTTACCAGAACTAAAGGTTGATCATGAAGGTGTATGTGAGGGATGTGCGCAAGGAAATAACATAAAGAATCCCTTTCCAAGGAGAGAAAGTAAAGAAGAAGGAATTTTGGAACTTGGCCACTCAGATGTATGTGGTCCAATGCCATCAACCTCTCTAAGCGGGTATGTATAGTATGTATCTTTTATTGATGATTACTCTCGTAATACTTGGGTTTATTTCTTTAAGTCAAAAGATGAAGTACTTGGAAATTTCAAGGAATTCAAAGCCTTGGTATAAAATCTCTCTGAAAAGAAAATCAAGATACTCAGGTCAGAAAATGGAGGAGAGTACACTTCAAATGATTTTGGAAGCTTTTGCAGAGATGTTGGGATTAACAGGGAGCACACCACTCCCTCTAACCTAAAAAAATGGTATAGGAGAAAAAAAGAATAGAACGATTATGGAAGCAGTAAAGACTATGATTCACGATCAAGATCTTCCAATGCACTTATGGGATGAAGAAACAAGAACAACAATATATGTCCAAAACAGATTATCCCATAGTGCACTTGGATTCAAAACTCCCAAAGAAATGTTCACTAAAAAGAAGCCAAAAGTAAGCCATCTCAAAATATTTGGTTGTCCAGTATTTGTACACATTCCAAAACAAAAGAGAAATAAGTCGGATCCTTCAGGAAAGAAGGGAATATTTGTTGGATATTGTGAGGTCTCTAATGCCTTCATAATTTACATACCAGGTTACCATCATATTGAGATCAAAAAATATGTAACCTTTGATGAAGATGCAACACTCAAAATATCAAGGAAATACTAGCTTGAATAAGTATATGAAGAAGAACTTGTAGCTCCCAGAGTTGTATAACCCGTGAAAGAAGTTACAATTACCCCTAATGATGAGATTCCAGAAGATCATGATATGATAGAATCTCAAGAACCTCCCCATATGACAATATTTTTGTAGGAAAATCTCCCTACGGACAGGTAGATCACCTCTAGAGCTTGACCTTAACCCTAGACAGAAAAATGCTTATCATGGACACTGAATTCCTTTCAAATATATATAAACTAACACATGAGAAGGAAGGATGACAGAAGTACCTTTTATCGATGTTTGTCCCTGCACGCTCTGAGTTGCGCTCCAATCCTTTGCTCTTCGCTGGATCCTGTGGACAAAACAAGATACGACCACTTCCTACTCTATTGATATTAGCTTGAAAACAGATCTATCACTAAGTGATAAGTTCATGTGACATTAGACACGCACTAGAAAGAAACAGGCCAAGCATGTCATATTGATGAGAATAATGACAACAGTACTTACAATCGTAGATGCGAATGAGACATCTTCGTCAAGTCCCCTTCGTCTAACCCTTGCCTGAAAGCCCCACAATCTGGATAACAGCAGCTTCATTGATCACTCTCTTTTGGCTGACTGTGAGTTTTCTCCAAAATCATAGGTTTCATGTATTCAATTCTTCCCCCAGCATCACTTATGAGATCATAAGTTTGGTGTGATTCTCTCTTTTCCATCTCCTTCACCATTAGAAAGCTTGCTTATATATCCTTGGAGAGGCTTAACAATCTTGAGATATCCTTGGGGAAGGTGAGGATTTTCCTCCTTCAGTTGAGGATCTTCCCTAGGATCATGGTTGGACTAGGGATTTGAATCCAACTGCCTTCCAAGAATGAAAATATGCTTCCCCCATTCATCTCAACAGCTTAACAACCGCCCAAAATAGGTAGTGCTCCCTCAAAAGGGCCATCAAAGCATTGTAGCGCTCCCTAGTAAGCTTTAGGGGGTGCCAGCCCTCTCAAAATCTATAGCGCTCCCTTAAAAGGGCCAGGGGAGAGTTATAACGCTCCCTGACAGTGTAAGGTGGAGCGTCGGTGCTCCGAGGTAGTGTAAGGGGGAGCACTCCTCTCCAAAAACTCAGTTTTTGAGGTGCTTTCAGATGGCAAAAGGTTTGCAAGCTTGTTGACTCATTTCTCCTCTTCCAAATTAGATGTTTGAGGTGTTTTAAGTGTCTTTCTCATGTCGTTATAGGCACGACATAGGCATCATGGCAGTATGCTTTCCTTGACACACTTGCGACACTTGTGAGCAACATGCGACACTTGCGACCTTGTGAGCAACATGTGACACTTGCGACACTTGTAATGATGACACTTGCGACACTATCAAAGTGAGTAATTTTGATGTGTAACAGATTGCCCCCCAAAGTATGAAGTTAGAAGATGCGAACTGATAACTGAAATGCTTTGTAGACTCTCAAGCAAGGGTATAGACTTGGAGAACCTAACGGAAGCTGCACACAAACATCCAACAAATATCATGACATGTTTCAAAACCCAAGGCAGGTATACCTATGCTTGGGTGATCAAGATTTGCAAGATATGGCCGCCATAAAATACACTGCGGATCCATAATTGTATTGACAAGAAGGTATAGCCATCGAAGATACAATGTGGATCTATACTCTGATGAATCGGACTGCTCGTAGCCATGAATAATACACAGTGGAGCTACGAGATGAATGACATAGCCACGACCATTACAAAGTGGATCTATGTAACAGTGTATGTGTTATTTGTCCAATAGAAACTCCTTCGCAACCTGGGCAAAGCATATATCAAAGTGGTTACTCAACCCAGGGTCTTCTTACCAATCCCAACATGGTACGAATCTAACCATGTGAATAGATGTCCTGATGTCGAACATGGCAGAAACCACTTGATTACCGGTCAATGGTGTGAACCGTTAACAAGTGCAAGGGAGATCACCATTAATGTCAATGATTCCCAAGGTACCCTAGTACATTCCAGTGAATGTGAGTAGATGAGATGAAGTCAAACACTCGAGGAATCATTCGATCAGAGGTCAATGATGTAAACCTACTGTCGAATGTGAGGAGGCCTGCCATTGAGGCATGCAAGTCCCAAAGTACTAACTGGTTTCTAAGTCTGATTCCCAGATAATGTGTTGGAGTCGATAGGAATAGACT
>ML778073.1:1760077-1774857 GCA_009831015.1 Picea engelmannii | reverse complement strand
TGTGGCAACATATGGAGGACCAAAGTTTCCAAATGAAGGAAAGGTATAAGGTTCCCCAGAAGAAGGGGTTCCTCCATTGGTACTCCCAGGATTCGATGCCATTAACACTGACTCGACCTAAGGTCCACTAAATAAAAGAAACAGCATACACTAATAGAATCTAAGAATCACAACCAAGCAAACAGGACCTTCTCTTGATGACCATACTAGTTGGTAATGAAATCCAACGTAGCGTGATCAAGTCCATAAGGGGTGGGGATAGGGTGGAATAGTTACAATGGTGACCTGCTTAACAGACTTATGCCTTGGTGCAAGCTTCCACGCAGTAATTGTGGATTTACCCTCCAAGGAGCCCGAGTGAGTTTGACCAATGTCTTCTCCAGGTACAGTGAGACTTCCCGTCACTGTCACCTTGTGTAAGACCCTAAAGATTATGGCCACTAAGGTTACCAATTCGCAGTCAGCCCCTGGGCGGGAACAGTCGATAGTCCGATCCGAACGTATGGGCAGGGTATCAAGCCCGAAATCAACTAAAATGCTTCCACGCAGTAATTGTGGATTTACCTCAAAGTGATCCCCATAATACGATCCGACCACCACAATCAGTTAAACCACGGAGGGTTAGTCCCCGTAGCTTACCTGAATGCAACCTCATGCGTAACCCCTGTGTGAGAGGGGGATCCCACGCAGACTTATACGATAACTGGATTTACTCTCCCTAACTCAGGATGCTATTGTTTGTTTTGAAAACTTTGGAGAGTTATGCTCACAGCCCTAATCCAAAGTACTAAGCCTAGTCTATTGTTGGTGGAGGACCCTAGAAAAGAAAAAGTTCTAGATAACTTTTAATTAGTGTTGATTTTAGTGGTTGTTCTTTATGCAAAGGGGTGCCTGGAAGTGAAACAAATGGAATTATGACTCAGACCCAAAGAGTGCATCAAACATGATAAGCAATCATTTCTTTTCGATGAACATCTAGTTAAGGGAGAGAGAGAGTTCTTTCACTAACAAGCAGAACTATGGAATGCCCTCAAACGATTCTTTTCTCAATCAAATCCTGATGTAATGCAAAAACTTTTTAAATGCCTTCTAATATGCTCAATCAATCATGAAGATATCTTTAATTGTTTGCGTATGAATGATGATCAATACAACACAATGCTCGTCTTTACTAGTTATCTTCCTGGTATAAATGAAAACCAAACTAGCACAAGCAAAAGTCACACAAACAATACACCCTTTCGTAGCAATCAAAACAAAAAATCGAAAGAAAAAAGAAACAATCAAAGAGAAAAACAAACTCTAACACCCAAAAGCAAAAAGTTGAAGAACCATGACCTTGATCGACCAGGGTTTTTACTCAGCTGATGAGGAGATAAAAGCAATGCATAGGTTTCGAACTTCACTCAACAGGAAAAACTCAATGAGAATAGTGAAGAAGGCTGCAAGATCGAATTAACAAGGTGTTTATTCTTCAAAGAATACATATGTCAGGGTTGAAAAGGAAGAAAAATTGACTCACTAGATCACTCAGCAAAAGAGACACAGAGGCAAACCCTAAAGAAGGCAGTTCTGGAGGGTTTTTTGGCCAAAAAGAGGCTGGCGCTCTGTTGCCAAAGGCAAGGAGCATTATAGCTCTCTGTGGAAAGGTATGGGGGAGCGTTGGTGCTCTGTTAACACTAGGACAGAGGCGCCAGGGTCTAAAATCCCCAGAAATGTCAAAAAAATCCAAAAATTCAAATTCAAATTCGACAAGTATGCTAAGTGTGGTGAAATAAGGAGCCAATCATCTCATGAAACTAATCAAAGGAGGAGTAAACCAGATCTCAAAAAAATCAAGGGATAGAACAAGGTCAATGAGGAGAAAAATCCAAACAAGAGGTTTTGATTTGAGGCTATCTCCCCAGTGGAGTCACCAGTTTCTGTTGTAGGAAAATCTCCCTGCGGACAGGTAGATCACCTCTAGAGCTTGACCTTAAACCTAGACAGAAAAATGCTTATCATGGACACTGAATTCCTTTCAAATTTATATAAACTAACACATGAGAAGGAAGGATGACAAAAGTACCTTTTATCGATGTTTGTCCCTGCATGCTCCGAGTTGCGCTCCAATCCTTTGCTCTTCGCTGGATCCTGTGGACAAAACAAGATACGACCACTTCCTACTCTATTGATATTAGCTTGAAAACAGATCTATCACTAAGTGATAATTTCATGTGACATTAGACACAAACTAGAAAGAAACAGGCCAAGCGTGTCATATTGATGAGAATAATGACAACAATACTTACAATCGTAGATGCAAATGCGACAGCTTCGTCAAGTCCCCTTCGTCTAACCCTTGCCTGAAAGCCCCACAATCTGGATAATAGCAACTTCACTGATCACTCTCTTTTGGCTGACTGTGAGTTTTCTCCAAGATCATAGGTTTCATGTATTCAATTCTTCCCCCAGCATCACTTATGAGATCATAAGTTTGGTGTGATTCTCTCTTTTCCATCTCCTTCACCATTAGAAAGCTTTCTTATATATCCTTGGAGAGGCTTAACAATCTTGAGATATCCTTGGGGAAGGTGAGGATTTTCCTCCTTCAGTTGAGGATCTTCCCTAGGATCATGGTTGGACTAGGGATTCGAATCCAACTTCCTTCCAAGAATGAAAAGATGCTTCCCCCATTCATCTCAACAGCTTAACAACCACCCAGAATAGGTAGCGCTCCCTCAAAAGGGCCATCAGAGCGTTGTAGCACTCCCTAGTAAGCTTTAGGGGGCGCCTGCGCTCTCAAAATCTATAGTGCTCCCTTAAAAGGGCCAGGGGAGCGTTATAATGCTCCCTGACAGTGTAAGGGGGAGCGTCGGCGCTCCAAGGTAGTGTAAGGGGGAGCGCTCCTCTCCAAAAACTCAGTTTTTGAGGTGCTTTCAGATGGAAAAAGGTTTTCAAGCTTGTTGACTCATTTCTCCTCTTCCAAATCAGATGTTTGAGGTGTTTTAAGTGTCTTTCTCATGTCGTTATAGGCACGACATAGGCATCATGGCAGTATGCTTTCCTTGACACACTTGCGACACTTGTGAACAACATGCGACACTTGCGACCTTGTGAGCAACATGTGACACTTGCGAGACTTGTAATGACGACACTTGCGACACTATCGAAGTGAGTAATTTTGATGTGTAACAAATATCTCACAATAGAAATCTATCTTGGGCAAAAGAACTTATTCAATATTCAAAGAAGTATGGTTCCCCAAAAGGAACCATGAGACAAAGTAATAAGCCTAATCCATTCTCCAATTATATGGACTTGATATGTGATCTTGTAGAGAAGGAACCTACTTGATTTAAAGAAGTCGTTCAGAATAAAGAATGAATGGACGCCATGAAAGAATAATACCAGTCCATTATGAAGAATGATGTATGGGAAGTAGTTCCCATACCAAAGAACAACGATGTGGTATATTCCAAGTGGATATACAAAATAAAACATGCAGCAAATGAAAGTATTGAAAAACATAAGGAAATATTTGTGGATCATGGATTTTATCAAAATGAAGGTATTGATTATGAATAAATATGTGTTCTTGTATCCAGATACACTTCTATCACAACCATCATAGCTCTTGCAGTCAAAATGAAGTGGAAGTTGCACCAGATGGATGTGAAAACAACCTTCTTAAATGGTGTTATTGAAAAATAAGTATATATAGAACAACCACAAGGGTTTCAAGTTGAATATAGAAAGACTCATGTCTTCAGGTTGAAGAAAGCTTCATACGGGTTGAAGAAAGCTCCTAGATCTTGGTATGACAGAATTGATAGTTTCCTGAAAAGCTTGGGCTTTACCAAGATTAAATTTGATCCTAACCTATACTTCAATATTATGAATGATGAGCCAGTTATATTGATATTATATGTGGATGATTTATTCTTGACAGGAGAAGAAAAGGCCATCACAGATTGCAAGAAGAATCTTGTTGCAGAGTTTGTGATGAAAGACCTAGGACCGATGCATTATTTATTAGGTCTTGAAGTTTGGGAGAGAGCATAGAATATATTCCTTAATCAAGGGAAGTATGCATTTGAAATACTGAAGAGATTTGACATGTTGGAATGTAAATCCATGAACACACCCATGGAAATGAATTTTAAGCTCATGGTTGATAATTTGTCATATTTGGTTGATGCTACTCTATAGAAACAAGTTATTGGATTGTTGATGTATCTGATGAATACCAGGCGAGATATATGATTTTCTTTGAACACCTTGAGTCACTATCTGGTGGATCACAGACATGTTCACCTTGTATATTCAAAGCATGTGATGATATACCTTAAGGATACGTTGGATTATGGTCTTCGTTATACAGGAGATCATGACTTTAGACTACATGGTTACATTGATTCAGATTGGGTTGGAATTGCTTCAAATAGAAAGAGAACTTCAAGATGTTGTTTAAATTTGGGTTCATCCATGACTTCATGGAAAAGCAAGAAGCAATCTAGTATTTCTCTCAACATGGAAGAAGCGGATTACATTGCAACATGTTCCGCCAGTTGTGAAGCCATATGGCTTTGGAAGTTGTTGACAAGTATGTTTGATCTGGAGATGGAAGCCACTATGATTTTATGTGATAACCGGAGTTGTATAAAGATGATGAAGAACCCAATGTTCCATGATAATTCTAATAACATAGATATCCGATACCACTAAATCCATGATATGGTGTAGAGGAGATTTGTAAAGCTCCAATATGTTGGCACAGATGAGCAGGTTGTAGATGTGTTGACCAAGCCTTTGTCTCATGTGAAGTTTGAGTACTTCCAAGACAAGCTTGGTGTAGTAAAAAAGGACGTCCCTCGAAAGGGGGAGTGATGTCGATGATACTATGGTATCCTAACCAACAACGGGTAGCTTCGTTAGGATTTTATATCCTAGGGTATTGATCATCCCTGGGAAGATATAGAAGGTCAGGTAAGGACGGTCAGTCAGAGTACCTGTGTATGTATATTCCATTTGTGGTTATTAGTGGTAGCTTAGTTAGGATTTTATATCCTAGGGAATCATATGATTCATGGGAAGATCCTGAAGGTCCGTTAAGGATGGTCTGTCAGAGTAACACATGGTAGCTTGTTAGGATTTTAAATCCTAGGGAATATTATGATTCCTTAGCAAATCCCGAAGGTCTGATAAGGACAGTCTATCAGAGTACCACAAATTTTATTGTTGATGCACTTGTCTCATTTTGTTGCCACATTTTGTTGACGATGTTGTTGTTCCATCTTCATGTTGTTGATGTTGTTGTTCCAACTTCGTGATGTTGATGATGTTGTTTTAGCTTCATGCTATTGATGTTATTGTTTTAGATTCATGTTGATGATGATGATGATGCTACTCCATCTCCATGTTGTAAGAGATGATGATATTGACGATGAGAAAATATTCTGATGATTTATAGGTGTTCTAGTCAGTGTTATAGATGTCGATGATGGTGTTTCCTTCTCCTTCTCTTTATGATGTCGTATTGAGTCATGTCAGTAGAATACCCTTCTCGTTAAGGGGAAGTGTTGAAATATTGTAACTTCAAATAATATTCTAATTATATTTGAGTTATAATTTTATAGATCAATTCCCCTTTTGCAGATTGATCAAGTTGGGTCTTGTATAAGATCAAATCCCCTTTTGTGGATTGGTCAAACTATATTTGTATAGTGGTATTTGTAGAGTCAATCACTAGTTATTATAAAGTGGTTTTAGCCACTTCTAGGAGAAGTTGGCTCAACCAAGTGAAGAGACACAACCCTAGCTCCATCTCACACTTGTATTTATATGTGAGGTTGGTGTCTCATTTGTACACACTCACTCACTCATCTAGTGCACATATCTTTAAGGCAGTTGCAGTTGTAGGAGGAAGAAGAGAGGCACATGCTTAGTATTGGTCTGTATTTGTTGTTTTGGTATTAGTCTTGGAATTTTATTTGGAAATCTATTATTGAGGAACTTTTTTTGGGGTTTTCTCCCCCATGAGGGTTTCTGTAATATACCATATATAAAATGTATGCAGAACAGAAATAAAATGCTAGAAAGGGAATAATAACAACATTATAACCAGAACATTCACCACAATAGCACTGAAATGATAAGAGAATAATAACAGAAATAACACTTTGAATCTGAAAGCATTGTTCACGGGCCTGTTCGAGGGGAAAACCTCCAATTGAGAATATCTCTATTACAATAATATCCAAGCTGGGGTTCTCATACCCTCGACTCCTATTTATACTAAAAAGAAGCATCTAGAGGAAGATGCTTCTAGAAGCAGAAGCTTCTATTAGGTCTTCTTACATCCGCCTTATTCTATTTTATTGAAAGGCCTTATTAATATTGACCTTTATTACATATGAATATATTGTTCTACCTATGTGCGGGTTAGGACCCTAACATGTCCACCCCCTTAAAAACAACCTTGTCCTCAAGGCTTGAGATGAGGTAATTATTGCAAAATGGTAGTTGGTTCCCAAGTGGCATCTGTTGGAGTTGTATCTTTCCACTAGACTAGCACTTCCTTTATGGTTCTCTGACATAGGCGACGCTCACGCTCGTCCAAAACTGCTTATGGTTGTAGCCAAATGGATCCTTCTTCAACTAAATCTGGAAGGTTGGTTTGAATTTGGCACTTAGCTCCAATCACCTTCTTTAAGCATGAAACATGAAAAATAGTACGTAGCTTTGAATGGCTGGGCAAAGCTAACTTATAGGCTACTTGTCCCACACGATTGAGAACGGTATAAGGACCATAAAATTTGGGCACTAACTTCTGACAATGCTCGGCCTTGAGGGAAGTTTGCTTGTAAGGTTGCAGTCGAAGAAACACCTGAACCCCTTTTGCAAATTGACGTTCAAAGAAACCTTGATCTTCTTTTTGCTTCATGCGATTTTGTGCCATGACCAAATTCTCTTTGAGTGTACAGAGAATAGCCTCTCAAGATGTAAGTGTTAGGTCAACCACATGGACCTTCGAGGCACCTGGTAAGTATGAGAGAACTGAAGGTGGCTTCATCCATATACTGCTTCAAAAGGAGTCATGTGTGTAGTTGTATGGTATGAAGTGTTGTACCACCATTCAGCTAGGGGTAACCATTAAGCCCACTGATGTTTCTTTTTCGAGGCAAAACACCTCAAATATGTTTCCAAGCACTCGTTGATAACTTTTGTTTGGCCATCAGTCTGGGGATGATAAGTTGTGCTGAGATGCAATTCGGTGCCTTGTATCTTAAACATTTCTTGCCAAAAATTGCTTGTTAAAGTTGGGTCACGATCAGAAACAATAGAGTGTGGTATGCCATGAAGCTTGAAGACCTGATCCATGAAAATTTGAGCCACCGTGGATGTTGTAAATAGGTGTTGAAGGGCGCAGAAATGAGCATACTTGGAAAGGTGATCAACAACCACCATGATGACTGATTTATTTCCCGATTTGGGTAAGCTGGTAATAAAATCCATAGAGATATCCTTGCAAATAGCAGGTGGAATCGGGAGTAGTTGTAGTGTGCCCAGAGATTTGACTGTTTCTCCCTTGTTGTGTTGACATACATCGCATTCAGCGACAAAAATATGAATGTCTTGTTTCATACCATCCCAGAAAAAGGAACGTTTGACCCTGTCATAGGTTTTGGTGAACCCTAAGTGCCTTGCTATGGGTGTAGCATGAAGCTCAGAAAGGATCATGGATTTAAGCTTTGATTGTTTACTTAAATACAAACAGCCTTTGTATTGAAGTTCATCATGGAGCCAAGAGTACCCTGGGGAATCTGGAGCATTGGACTGCAATTGTTGGATCAACTGCAAACTTTTGGGATCTTGTAGCCGTTCTTGGTGAACGACTTGGAGCCAATCTGGGAAAATGAATGAAAGAGAAAAAAGGGATCCTTCATCTTCATATTTGCGGGAAAGTGCATCTACAACCACATTGTCTTTTCCTTTCTTGTAAATGATCTCATAATCATATCCAAAGAGCTTAGTCACCCATTTCTATTGTTCTAGGGAGGAAATGTGTTGTTCCACAAAATACTTGAGGCTTTGATGGTCTGTCTTAATTTGGAAACGTTTCCCCAATAGATAAGGGCACAATAGATCAACGACATGTAGAATAGCCAACATTTCCTTTTCATATATGTATTTGCCCAGATTTCTTTCAGATAGTTACTTGTTGGTAAAGGCCAAAGGTCGACCCTCTTGCATAAGGACAACACCAATTCCTTTTCCTGAGGCATCACATTCCAACACAAAGGTCTTTGTGAAATCGGGAAGGGAGAGGACTGGAGTGGTGCACATGGCCATCTTCAAGGTGTGAAAATATTGAGCAGCGACTGGAGTCCAAATGAAAGAGTTATTTTTTAGGAGAACAGTGAGAGGTGTTGGAATCTTCCCATAATTCTTAAAAAGATTACGATAATACCCTATTAAGCCCAGAAATCCATGCAATCTCTTAAGAGTCTTTGGGTGAGGCCATTCTTTCATAGCTTCAATTGTTTTAAGATCCACCCTGACGCCATCCTTTCCAACCAGATGACCCAAGTATTCTACTTCTAAGGCGCCAAAAGCACATTTAGATTGTTTCAGGAAAAGTTGGTGTTGAGCGAGTAGATGGAGAACTCAATCCACATGAGCAAGATGGTCTCTCCATGTTTTTCTATAGATGAGGATATCATCAAAGAAAAGTAAGACAAAATGGCGGAGAAAAGGACGAAAGACATGATTCATGAGGCTTTGGAAGGTGGAGGGGGCATGAACAAAAACTCATAGTGGCCCTCATGAGTTCTAAAGGCAATATTGGGAATTTATGCCTCTTTAATACGTATCTGGTGGTATCATGAACGAAGATCCAGTTTAGTGAAGAATTGGGTGCCACTCAATTCATCTAGGAGGTCATCAGTGACAGGAATGGGGAATTTGTCTTTGATGGTAAGTTTGTTGAGGGAACGAAAGTCAGGACACATTCACCAAGAACCTTATTTCTTTAGGACCATGACCACAGGAGAAGAGTAGGGGTTAATACTAGGGAAGATAACGCTTGGATTAAGTTGTTCCTAGACCATTTTCTCAATTTCATTTTTTTGGGAAAAGGGGTGACGATACGGATGGATATTGGGAGGAAGGATTCCGGGTATAAGGGGAATGGAATGATCATGAACACCATGGGAAGGAGGGAGTCCTTGGGGAGTGGAAAAGACCAATTGATGTTTAGAAAGGATGGCTTGGAGGTCTTGCGGGACCGAGGGTGTCTGTGTTGCTTGTATGGAATGGAGTTGGGAAATAACACCAAAATGACCTTTTTTGAGCATCTTTTCCATGTGATGGGATCTAATGATCTCAGGTGAACCAGCAATGATGCCTTGGAACCTATATTGGTGGCCCTCCTAGTCGAATTGCATGGTTAAGTATTTAAAATCCATGAGAATGGGACCCAAAGTCCTTAGCCAGTCTGCACCCAACACAATGTCACAACCTCCCATGTCGATAGCAAACATATGGGATTTCAGGTGGTAGTCACCAATTTGGAGACGCACATTTTCACAACGCCCTCCACATTTCATGGAACCACCATTGGAAATCATCATTTTGGAAATTATTGACGGCATGGATGTAGCAATGAGTTTCTTGGGCAATGCGGTGGTGAATAAAATTATGGGTGTTGCCACTATCAACCAGAATAATGACCTTATGATGCATGATGTAACCGATTAGCTTGAGGGTTTGGGGAACAGAGAATCTAGTGAGAGCATTGAGGGAAATGACTGGTTCGACTTTGGGAGGATCTGAGGGAGGGGTTATATCAGTGGATTCAGGTGACTCAGACACAAGGGGAGTTTCTACATCCTCTTCCGAAATATCCTCAGAGATGGACATAAAAATATTTTTTTCTTTACACTTGTGGCCTGGGAAATATTAATCATCATAGTTATAACAAAGGCCTTGGAGTTGGCATACATCCATTTCAGCCTTGGTCAATTTTTGGATCTTTATTGGAGCAGAGGGAGTAGTGGGATTTACTGGTTTAGGGCGAGGGATAAAGGAGGGTTTTTTGTTTTGAGAGGATACCACCTGTTGTGATTCTTTAACTCTTTTGTAGCCTCCACCCAACTCTGAGGCTGAGCCATGAGGACATGGGCCCAAATCACATGCTTGAGGCCATTGATAAAAAACTCTCGGAAAAAAGAATCAGACATGCCCTCTGTTCTAAAATCTAGGTGCTCAAAGGCATCTATAAAGTCTTCCATTGTTCCTAATTGTTTCAACTTTGTCAAACGAGCCAAATGGTTGGTGTGAGAGTCAAAGCATTCATAAATCTCTGCCACAAAGTGTGTCTAAACAATATACCCTTGACGATAAGTTTTTCACCATTGCCACCATTGCCACCGTTCTTGATCTAGATGGAGAACACTATACCAAAGTTTGGTCAAGTCATCTGTAATGTCGTATAAAGAGAAATAATGTTCCATTTGGGTTACCCAACCAGTGGGGTCCAAGCCATCAAATTTGGTCACATCCACCCGTGGAAGGCGTAGGTCACGTTGAAAGTGATGGTTCTTAAAGTTATTGGAATGAGAGGAATGGTCACCTTTAGGATGTGGAGGTGAGGAAGAGGAAGGGTTATCTGTAGGGATATGCAGTTTGGTGCAGAGTGCCAAAACGACTGATTCAAGTTGGGTGGTGAGGTCTTGTTTGATTTCCTCCATTGAGGACTGCATGGTTGTATTGATGGTTGCAACATTGGCACTGAGTTGTTTCACTTCTTGTTGGGTTTCGATGAGACCAGATTGCAAGGTGTTGAAGCGAGCTTCCAAGTCTTGGCTAAAAGTATGGGCCATTAGTATGGGGGAACTAAAAAGGAGCCGGCGAGGTCAAAAAGTTTTCTGAAAAATGATATGGATGAATGTGATAAGGGTGAAGAGATGAATCCAATGGAATAGGTCTCAAATAATGGTGAGTTATACTCCGGAGTTATACTCTGGTCTGAAGAATATTGCAGAGAGAAAATGCCCAAATGCTTAACCAGAAATAAATGTGTATTTACTTGGCAACCCGAACACAGTTGTGCGGCAATAGATCTTGTTTGTTTTAATTTGTTTATGTTTCTGTCCCCAAGGGTTAAGTATTCAAGGGTTCTATAGACAAGGGTTTTCCATGTGCTATATCTCTATGATATACGTGCGGGGTCCAACAATAGTACTCGGCCCAATATCTCAAGGCACTAACTAAGGAGGATAGACTATACCCTTAGCCGTACTACCCGACTACTCAGGTACTAGAGAGTATCTTCCCGAGTGTTGTTCTCGGTGACACTATAGTAGTCAGGAGACCGATTGGTTTATCTAAAGAGGGCTTCAGGTAATCTAGGTCGATCTATACATAGGTGTTTTCTGATGCGCTACCACTCGAAGGGGTACCAACAAGAGTTACAAGGGTGGCCAACAGATGTGCGCTTCAGTACCACTTGTATTTCCTGCATGTATGAATCCCTCAACCACGGGTTTATGCACATAACGATAGATATCGGTGGCTTAAAGACGCTGAAATACATCTCTACCCTAAAAAAAAAAAATAACCCACACTTTCTGCCGAGGAAAGTGCTCTGATACCACTTGTAATATACCAGATATAAAATGTAGGCAGAACAGAAATAAAATGCTAGAAAGGGCATAATAACAACATTATAACCAGAACATTCACCACAATAGCACTGAAATGATAAGAGAATAATAACAAAAATAGCACTTTGAATCTAAAATAAATGTTCACGGGCCTCTTCGAGGGGGCAACCTCCAGTTGAGCAGAGCTCTATTACAATAATATCCAAGATGGGGTTCTCATACCCTCAACTCCTATTTATACTAAAAAGAAGCATCTAGAGGAAGATCCTTCTAGAAGAGGAATCTTCTATTAGGTCTTCTTACATCTGCCTTATTCTATTTTATTGAAAGGCCTTATTAATATTGACTTTTATTACATATGAATATATTGTTCTACCTATGTGCGGGTTAGGACCCTAATAGTTTCCCAGGATAAAATTTTGCGTACCTTGTGATTTTTTTTTCTTTCAGTGATCCTATTTATATTGTTTTTTTGGAAATTCATTGAATACTCATGTAATTCGGAAATAACCTAATAACAGTAGTAAAAACTTAACATTTCTTAGGCTACAACCTTATGGAAAGTCTTCATTGAAGAAAAGTGGTACAGAGAAGTTGAAACCACATTTTTACGAACCCTTCAGCGTGATCAAGAGAGTTGGAGAGGTGGAATATGAGTTGGAGCTACCATAGGGAATAAGAATCCACAACACCTTCCATGTATCATTCTTGAAAAAGGGATTGGGCCAACAGGTCACATCTTCGACAGATCTTCCTCCGCTAGATGAGGAAGGAAAATTGGTTTTGGCACTCGAAAGGATTATGGTTGTACAAGAACCGAGACTGAGAAGTTGATTTATTCGAGAGTACCTGGTCATATCGAAGGGTTTCATAATATGCTACATAGGAAGGTGAATAGATTTTACAACACCTTGATCTAAAATTGCTTGAGGACAAGAAATTTCAAGAATGGAGGACAGTGTGGCATCACTAAATATCTGATTTTGATCCAGGTAGATCATCTCAAAATTCGATAGAGTTAAAGTATTCAAAATGAAAAGTAAATCTTACAAAGTGGAAGAGCTCATCAGCAACTTTTCGGTGACATTCATTTTGGGAAAAACGACCTCCAGATAACGAAGATATCAACAGTTGAAGTTTCATCAAAGATGGTTAAAATGGTGAAAAATGGTTGGAAATGGTTAAAACAAAATTTAATTTGGGGCTATGGGAATTGAACCCAAGACATTAGGATAAGGCCACCATGACCCCATGGTTGGGTAAGCGTGAAACCATAACTTATATACAAATTCAAACCATATATCCAAACCATAATCGTGCCATACCATATCATATATGCCATATTATAAACCATATAATATATATACCATATGTTAAACCAAATCGCACCAAGCCAAAATCAAACCACATATGCGGTGGGAGGAGAAGCCCGTGGGTTTGACCCTGGGACTTCCGCCCCCCCTAACCACCAAATCTACCAATGCGCCACCACCATGAGATGTGGCGAGAGGTGGTGGAATAACCTTAAAAATTTTCGAATTTGGTGGGATTTGGGTGGGCACGTGGCCTATGGCCCATGCCCCCCTTTTGGGTTTTTCCCATTATTTAAATGAGCCATGGACACGGATCTTGAAGGGGAGTTTTGATGTAGACAGATATTGGTACACAAACCGAGGTGGTTTTTCACAGTGACTGAGGTGGTTTTGCACGTGGACCGAGGTGGTTTTTCACAGTGACCGAGGTGGTTTTGCACGTGGACCGAGGTGGTTTTGCACACAGCCTGAGGTGGATTTGCATGCAAACTGAGGTATTTTTACACACGGATCGAGGTGGTTTTGGATTTGCACACATCCCAAGGCCATACTGACTGTACGGATCAAAGGCAGATTTTGGGAGTTGTGCCAAGAAGGGCACTCTGAGTCCAGTTCTGAAATATATCGAGTTTATACTCAAAAGACTCTATTTTTCGCAAGGATTCCAGATCCAGCTTCAGTTTTTGCATTCAGGCATCCAGACAGAAAAGTGCTCACAGAATATTTCAGATACACAGAAAGGTATTCATGTTCATACTTTAAAGTCTCATAATTCCATCTTGCAGCTGTTGTTGAAGTCTGTTATTGTATATGACTGACATAATTCAAAATTCACTTTGTAAGAATTTGAATACTTAATCTATCGGCCTTACCATTTGGAAAGTGGCCCGGAGACGTAGCCAGGAGGTCTGGTGAACTCCATTACCAATTCTTGTTCATGGATGGTTTGCTTACATGTTTATGTGCTCATGTGCTTGATGGATGTTCTTTAATTTTGCATTACAAAGGTGGTTAATAGTTAAAAAATCAGATGCAAATAATGGTTAAAAGATCTTGACTTTTAGATCAAGTTGGTATCATAGTGAGGTTAACCAATGCATTTTTGAGTTTATGTTAACAAGGTCCAAGATTCAACGTGGTGAAGGAGAACTTGAAGATTTTGATCCAGAGATTGGTTCAAGAAGAGGAAGGATGTCTTCACCAAAAAGAGAAGAAGCAGCTTCTTCTATCCCTTCTGAAGGGGAATTTCTGAAAGATTTCATGAGAATGCAAATGATGGTAGAGGAGCTCTATCAAGATCGAAAGAAAGGTGAACAAGGTGGACCATCTCATACAGAAGGTAAAAAAGAAGGAGGTGGTGAGGAACCTCCTAAAACCCCACCAACTTCTCCATCTTTTCTTGATGGTTCTATTCCTTCTCCATTTGAAAAACAAAAAACAAAAGTTGATCTTAATATGCCTCATTTAAAGCTTGATATTAAGTTTGAATTACCTATGTATAATGGAGAGCTTAATGCTAAGAAATTGGACAATTGGATCAGTCAAATTGAAGTTTATTGTAGGATTCAAAATTTTACTGAAGATGATGTTAAAATTTAGTTGGCTTCTCTCTGACTTGGAGGGACTGCTCTCATTTGGTGGGAGAGAATATCTCAAGAGGATCTTTCCAAAAAAGTCAAAATCATTTCCTCTTGGTATGAGTTCATTTCAGCACTTAAAAAACAATTTTATCCATTAGGGTATATGCAGCAAGCTATGATGGATTGGCAGAATTTGAGGCAAGGTAAGGGACAAAGTGTGCAAGAATACACACAAGAAT
>ML778073.1:1739547-1758338 GCA_009831015.1 Picea engelmannii | reverse complement strand
AAAATTGTATTTAAAGATGTCTAAATGTGAATTTGGAAAGACATATTTAGTATATCTAGGTTACATTGTAGGGGGAGGTGAATTGAAGATTGATCCCTCTAAAGTTGAGGTCATTGTAAATTGTCCTAAGCCAAATAATGTAATAGATGTAAGAATCTTTTTGGGAGCAGAACAATATTGGAGGAAGTTCATTGCGAACTTATCCTTCATAGCTTCTCCCTTACATGCTTTGATAGGTATGAACAGAGTCTTTAAGTGGGAAGTCAAGGCACAGAAATCCTTTGACACACTAAATAAAAGATCATCACAGCTCCAGTACTTGCACTGTCGAATCTACAACAACCATTTGAGATAGAAACTGATGCTAGTGGTTATGCAATGGGGGCAGTCTTAATGCAACATAAAAAACCAATATGCTATCATTCTGAAACTTTCTCTAAAATAATAATCAACTATCCAACCTATGACAAAGAGTTATATGCATTAGTACAAAGTGTTAAAAAGTGGAAACATTACCTAATGGGTAAATAAACAATCATACATACTGATCATCAACCACTACAATATTTACAATCACAAACTAAGCTACAACAATCAAGGCATTTCAGATGGATGGGTTTTTTACAACAATTTCATTTGGTTATTAAGTATAAGAAAGGAATTCAGAACAAAGTTGCAACTATGTTATCTAGACCTCCAACAAATGCTTCTATTGTTATTCAACAAAGTCCTTTAGTTCATGAAAGCTATGTTGAACAATATACTAAGGATGAAGATTTCAAAGAAGTTTATGAATCACTTAGGCATGGTTATCAGAATGAAGAATTGAATTATCATATCAATGATAAGTTGTTGTATCATCTTGGTAAAATATGTATTCCACAAAGTGAAAGAGTGCATGTGATAAGAGAATCTCACACTTCTCTCATTTCAGGGCATTTTGGAGTAGGTAAAACCGTAGCACAATTACAAAAATTATGTTATTCGCCTTGAATGAATGAAACAGTGTCCAAATATGTAAAAGGTTGTGTCATGTGTGCAACAAACAAACCAAGTAACAGAAAGTTAGGCTTATACACTCCACTTCCAGTTCCTTCTCGTCCATGGGAAAGTGTTTCAATGGATTTTGTAGGAGGTTTACCAATGTCTAGAAAAGGACATGACTATCTGTATGTTGTTGTAGATCGATTTAGTAAAATGTGTATACTCATGCCTTGTAAAAAGAAGATCACAGTTGAGATGACTACTCATTTGTTCTTTCAAAATGTATGGGTCCATTTTGGACTTCCTACTTCTATTATTTCTGATCGAGATTCTCGTTTTCTTGGGAAATTTTGGTCATCTTTATGGGAACTTATGGACACAAAGCTGAAGAAAAGCACAACATTTCATCCACAAACCGACGGTCAAACTGAAGTGGTCAACCGGACTGTGGTACATCTTCTTCAAGGGTATTGTGCTAAGCATCCCAAGCTTTGGGATGAACAATTGCATTATGTACAACATGCCTACAACAGAGCTATACACTCTTCTACTCAAAAGTCTCCCTTCGAGACATGTTTTGGGTACTTGCCCAAGTCTCCTTTAGACTTCATTTTTGGGAAAGATATAGTGGAATGTGAAAAGGTTGATGCAGATAAAGCTCGAAGGTTTATTCAACAGATTTAGGTAATTCATCAAGCAGTGCAGGAACAGCTGGAATCAAGTCAGGCCAAATACAAAAAAAAGGCATGACAAGCATCGCATAGATCATCATTTTCAGATTGGTGGTCAAGTATGGCTTCATATCAGCAAAGATCGACTTCAAGGTGAAGGTATAAAGTTGAAACCTATCAGGTATGGACCCTTTACAATTTTGGACAAAGTCGGTAATAATTCTTTCCAGTTAGAATTGCCTCCTTATATGAAAATGTATTCAGTTGTTAATGTGGAAAATTTGAAATTGTATCAGTCGCCTATGATTATAGACCAAGATGTACAGGTTCAAGTACCTTCCGTGGATGAGTTTGCTCCTGAGTATCTTAATGAACTTCAAGAAGATGTAATACTGGACAAGAAGGTCAGATCTTCACGAAGAGGAGACATGGAGTTTCTTCATGTGGGGTTAAAAGGAATGCATCCAAGAAAATCAAGGTGGTTAGAGACCGAAATAGTGAGGGAATTATACCCTCACTTATTTTTTGAATGATTTCATACTTTTGGTGGCCAAAAATCTTTCCAGTGGGAAGATTTGATCCAGGTGGATCATATCAAAATTAGATAGAGTTAAAGTATTCAAAATGCAAAGTAAATATTACAAATTGGAATATCTCGTCAGCAGCTTTCCGGTGACGTTCGTTTCGGGAAAAACGGCCTCCAGATAATACAGATATCAGCAGTTGAAGTTTCATCAAAGATGGTTAAAATGGTGAAAAAGGGTTGGAAATGGTTTAAAAAAAATGTAATTTGGGGCTATGGGAATTGAACCCAAGACCTTAGGATAAGGCCACCATGACCCCATGGTTGGGTAAGCGGCAAACCATAACTTATATCCAAATTCAAACCATATATCCAAACCATAATCGCGCCATATCATATCATATATTCCATATTATAAACCATATAATATATATACCATATGTTAAACCAAATCGCGCCAAGCCAAAATCAAACCACATATGCGGTGGGAGGAGAAGCCCATGGGTTTGACCCTGGGACTTCCGCCCCCCCTAACCACCACATCTACCAACGCGCCACCGCCATGAGACGTGGCGAGAGGTGGTGGAATAACCTTAAAAATTGTCGAATTTGGTGGGATTTGGGTGGGCGCGTGGCCTATGGCCCATGCCCCCCTTTTGGGTTTTTCCCATTATTTAAATGAGCCATGGGCATGGATCCCGAAGGGGAGTTTTGATGAAGACAGAGACTGGTACGCAAACCGAGGTGGTTTTTCATAGTGACCGAGGTGGTTTTACACATGGATCGAGGTGGATTTGCACATAGCTCAAGGTGGATTTGCACGCAAACTGAGGTGGTTTTGCACATGGATCGAGGTGGTTTTGTATTTGCACGCATCCCAAGGCCGTACTGACTGTATGGATCAAAGGTAGATTTTGGGAGTTGTGCCAAGAAGGGAACTCAGAGTCTAGTTCTGAAATATATCGAGTTTATACTCAAAAGACTCAGTTTTTTGCAAGGATTCCAAATCCAGCTTCAATTTTTGCATTCAGGCATCTAGACAGAAAAGCGCTCACATAATCTTTTGGATACACAGAAAGGTATTCATGTTCATACTTTAAAGTCTTAGAATTTCATCTTGCAGTTATTGTTGAAGTCTGTTACTGTATATGACTGACAGAATTTAGAATTCACTTTGTAAGCATTTGAATACTTAATCTATCATCCTTCCCATTTGGAAAGTGGCCCAGAGATGTAGCCAGGAGGTCTGGTGAACTTTGTTACCAATTCTCATTCATGGATGGTTTGCTTACATGTTTATGTGCTCATGCTCTTGATGGATGTTCTTTAATTTTGCATTACAAAGGTGGTTAACAGTTAAAAATTCAGATGTGAATAATGGTTAAAAGATCTTGAATTTTAGATCAAGTTAATTTTCAGATCAGATTTAAAACTCTAGACCAACAATTTTTAAACCCCTAATCACTGTAACCAATCTGGTGTCCGAAATTGGTCATGAACTTGCAAAATCTCGTTCTTACCAATCGGGGGTCGAAACCAAGCACAGGATTACCGTTGGAAAGGTCTCACACTTCCCTACACAATGTATGGGTTTTATTTTCCTTTTGAAACAATAATCTGAACAGAATCAGACCACGAATCCACAACTATTGGTTTTGGCCATTTTGGTGACGCTAAGTTTGCGTCCTCTGTACGGGTTCATACGGACACGGAATCGGGCTCATGATAGCCCGTTGGAAAGATTGTTCTGATCCCAAAAACATGGAAGAATTTTATTTCCTTAATTGTGACCATGTTTTATCTTATACGTTTTGAAAGGACCCTATCCCCAAGGGACCCGCCTAGTGACAGGCAAAGGGGGCCAATGTTGAAATTCTTGCAAACTGTGTGCTTAGCTCATAAATCTGAACTAAACAATTTTGACATGAGGAATTATTATGTGGGAGGGTTCACAACCCTCTGAAGGTAGCCAACTAATACTCTTTCAAGGGAAGAGTTTGTAGTAACTATGACCCCCGCCATTGTCTCTAACTGGAACCATAGCACCAAGGGACATTTGTGGAGCAATGAAAGTTTAAAACACCATGTTGAGCCCAGAGAATATTTTTGGGTCAACAACCTCCAGTTGCATCACTAACCATGGTGCTCGAATATTTTGGGAATGAGACTTCCAGGTGGTCCCAACTCTATTACAACAATCTTGAATTCACTATGACCTACTAGATATTGGGAACATGCACAACTATTGTTGACTTCCATCTTTAGGATTTCTCCTATTTCATTTGGGTCATCTCTATGTTCCTTCAAGGAGTGTGCGAAGATGATTTCGACATCCCACTAAAGGCGGGTGGCAGGACACTTTAGCATGGATAATATAGTGGCAATACTACATAAGTATTTCTATTGGTCGAAGCTTCAACAATATGTTAGTAAGTATACCAGATCCTACATGGCCTACTCCATTGGCAAGCTAGCCATTAAAAAACAAGGATTGTACACAACTTTTCCTACTCTTGACTGACCTTGGGAATCCATCTATATGGACTATATGTCAAGTCTCCCCTCCACCAAGCATGGTAATGACTATGTATTTGTGGTTTTTGATTGATTCTCTACGATGGCCATTATGACCGCCTACAATAAGAGTATCATAGCTAAGGCCACTACCAAGCCATTGTTTGAACATGTATTGGTACACTTTGGACTACCACAGACCATCATCTTAGAACAGGACAACATATTATTGAGCACATTATGTTTTATCCTTTGGTTTTTGCTGGAAACCAAGCTCACTAAATCCATTCCCTTCCACCCTCATATTGATGGACAGATAGAGGTCGTCAATAGGATGATTGTGCACCTCCTGGACATGTATAAATCCAAGCATCCATGCACAGGGGATGAGATCCTTCCTTATATCCAACACATCTACAAACTATCACTCCATAGCTCGAATAGCCACATCTATTTTCAAGTGAGAAGGGGTTTTCAACCATTGGGCCCCATTGATGTACCACTTCCCCTTGCATCCACACATGTAGAATATTCTCATGCTCAATATGAGGGAAACAAGGCCACCAAATTCATTGAAAAAATTCAACACATCTGTCAACAAGTCCATGATATTTTGAAGAAATCCAATGCTAATTACAAGGAGTTCCATGATCAACATCGGGTTCCCCACAAGTTTCAGGTAGGCGACAAGGTTTGGTTGCATTTTCATAAACAATGCCTTACAAGACCCCATGGAAATTTGTGACCACTTATCTATGTAACTTACACCATCATTAATCATATGGGAGACAATTCTTTTTATTTAAGTATTCCCCCCTTTCCTTGGCTTACACCCATTATTCAATGTGGACCTCGTTCAGCCATATTTTTCATCGTTACTAGACACATCGGAGGTGGAAGCGCAGCTGACATCTACATATATCAACCCTGACTACATGGAATAGGAAACTATTGATCAGATCATGGACACACATGTTAAGGGCACCCACCAAGAGAAGATCCAACTCTATCAGGTTGACAAAGCAGGGTAGATACTCCACCAAGGAAAGTGATTCACCAAGCATCAAGTTCAACATAAGTTTCCCCATTTGATGGGGGCACTCAATGTAATGGATATCATTGCTTCCTAAGGGGAGAGGAATAATCCAAGTGAAAATCGATGGTCTCCCACATATTCCACTAGATCAACATATGTTTTCCATTTTGGAAGTTTTCCTACAACTTTTTGAGTCCCAAACTTCTGGGATCATTTTGAGGCCATAAATGACATTCTTTTGATGTGGAAGCACCCAATAGATGTTGGAGGCATGTATTGGGTTGTTAGGAATGTGTACTTATTTTATAAACCTTTCCTAAGAAGTATCGAGTGCCCCAAATAAAGATCATATGAAAAAGTTATGCCCTAGGGAAGTTGACATTTCAACTACCCCCAACGGGGTCCACAGACCTTTTGGCATTTCATCTTCTGGGGCTAGGGTTTTGGATGTTTCTAGTTTTCTCATTTATTCTTTATGTTAAAATTTCCTTTGGAGCCTCATTGTAACCATATTCTTGTGAATACATGTATTCATCACATCTCTTCTTAGATATAATCTACCACCATTCCAATGAGTTCATTTCACTATGTATTTTCTTTTATAGTCTCTACATATTTCAGTATTTAATAGAAACTGAGTATTATTGTATCTCTATGTTTATGTCTTATTTATGTGATTCATTTGGTTCCCTCATAAATCTAGATCATTCATTCACATATTGGAACTCTTTTTTATGCCATATCAAAAGATCTACATGTTCATGGATTTTAAGTAAAGGCAGTGTCTAAATGAAGAGGCAAAGTAGAAGCAATGGTGAGAATAATCGGTAATGATCCTAGTTTTTTCTATTGGCTTATGTTTTAGGCACATGATGAGGCTAATATTGATGTTGTCGTAAATAATTCAAATGCTTGTTGTACCTGAATTTGAAATATATGTGTTTTTTGAAAAGTAGGGGTGCATGATCGATTGTACTTGACACCCTAGAGTTTTTGGGTCCAAGTTGTAAATCCTAGCCTTAGGCAGGTTGTATTCCCCATGTTTGTTGTAAGCCATTTTATTTAAGAATACATGTAGCATGGTAGCGCATGGATTCATCCCTCTCATGCATAGTGAGGATGTAGGATCAACTTATGGAATGAACCACTTACATAGATACAAGGGTGGTAGGTGTACTCGTATGTTAGCTTGATGTTTGAATCAGAGAAGTTAAATCTTTGATTAAGAGGGAATGTGTGAAGTAATCACAAAATGTGAGATGGTTGGGACCAATTTATTCTTAAAGGGGGTAGGACCTCGATGATTACCCCAAGTCAAGTTTAAAAGGGGGGTTTTGGGTTAAACTTGACTCGGTAAAAGAGTCAATGAGTTAAATCCACTTTAGGTCGACAGTGGTAGTTTTTGAGCTCATGGTTTTGGTAACCCATCGTATTTAATGTAATGAAGACTTTAAATAGGCTTAGGAGACTCCATTGTAATGTTCCTAGAGGTGAGAGGTGAAGGATCACTTGGCTAGCTTGGCCAGATTTGGTCAAGAGAACAAAGATATCTTTGGTTGGTTTTCCCCCTAAGGGTTTTCCAAGATAATTCATGGTGTCAAGTGCTTAATATGCTTCTTGTGTCTATTGTATCTTATTAATCTCTCTCTTGTTCCTAAAACATTATATGATAGAAAATACAATACTCCAGTGAGTTGGGACAATCCAGGAGATAGAGTGGTACTTGGGCCAAAGTTACTCAAGGAAATGGAAGAACAAATGGTTAAAATTAAACAAGTTTTAAAGGAAACATGGGATAGACATACGATTTATGTAGATAAATGTAGGACACCCAAAGAATTTAAAGTGGGAGAGCATGTGTTTTTTAAAGTGAAGCCAAAGAATATATCTTTGAAGCTGGGAAGATACACCAAGCTAGCAGCCAGATATTTTGTTCCATACGAGATATTAGATAGATTAATACCAGTTGCATACATGCTTGCATTTCCTGATTCCATGAAAGTGCATAATGTATTTCATTTGTAATTATTAAAAAATTATGTGCACAATCCTAACCATGTTTTTTATTGGACTTTGATTTACGTAGAGCCCGAAGCAGACCTCCAAGTACAACTAGTGCATATACTGGAATGGAAATTCATGGTGCTCCAGAACAAATCCATAGGGAAGGTAAAGTTCCAGTGGACCTATTACAACCCCGAGGAAGCGACATAGGCACTAGAATATGCAATGCGAGAGGCATACCCACATAAAATTTGAAATCTGACGTAAACAAAATTTTGATGTAAAACTTGTTGTGTGCATATGTATGTATGTATGTATGGTGATGTGCATTGAGTACAATGTAAAATTTAGGGGAGGGGAATGTAACACCGTATTTGTTATCTTCATATTAGCAATTTATATTTTTATATCCAATGAGTGGCCAAGGACAAAGAAATGTAATATGTAAACAATGTATATTGAAAGTAATAATTAAAAAATACATCATCGGCTACAGACGAGAAGGAAAAGAACATGGGGGTTATGATTCCACAAGAGAGGGAAGAAAGGGGTCTTAGGGGACTCAAATGGGCCAAACACAAATTATAATATTTTATTCCTAGTCCAAAGTCCTTGCGTATGTCATCCTATGTCATACCCATTGTTGAGCCTTGGTTTCAACACATTTGTGATGACCATTTAACCCATTATTATCCAATTTATCCTTTATCCTTCTTGCAATTATCATGTATATCACCATATATCATCCATATTGTTCATTTCCACTTTAGACACGCTTCATTATGTATTTGATCATGATTTTATTGTTTTCCCATGTTTTGATGGTTGCCTATGGTATATTTTGTGATTTCCTAACTATTTGCAAATTTAGTCTTGTTGATATTATGGATTTCTTTATAATTTTGGTAGCAGTTGCCTACATAATTTTGGTAGCGGTCACCTTCATAATTTTAGTAGTGGACATCTTCAGAAATCCGATAGTTCTTCCATTTTCTGGATGGTTGCGCCTCTTGAGAGAAAATTTGAGCATATGGGTTTTGTTGGGGATGGCATTGTCAAGATTTCATATTTGCTCAAATAGACCCAATGGACATCAATAGAGGCATTGAGGTCTGGTCAAATCCATGGTCAACCTACTCTATCTTTCCACGAACTGATATTATTTTTTGGAACAAACACCCAAGTTAGACGCCCACATCTCCCACGGTGATTCTGTAGGAAAATCGACCTCCTTCGTCTGTCATCGAGCAACAAGATGCAACGATTCTTGTCTTAACTCAGTAAAATTCCAAACAACACGATCTTCTTGTTGAAAGGGTGAATATGTGGTTGTAATGTTTCCTTTCTATAGTTTGAAGGATGTAATTATAAATACAAGAGACATAAACATTATAAGGTGTCATTGGTTGGATTGGATGATCATTATTTTGGTTGGAACCCTTGCTAGGCAAGGAATGTAAACAATTCTCTGTAATTTCCCATTTGGATGTTTAATTAAAGGATAATTATGTTGTAAATATCTAGTAGCTCATTGTAGTCTTCTTGTAGAGTGTGTCTGAAGAGGCAAGGCCCCCTCCCTCTAGTATACCCCGTGTATTTATTTTCATTTCTATAGGTGTAGTTAGTATTTTATTTCCATAGATTTACTTGTGTAGTTAAATCTTGTTGTCATTTCAATTTGTATTTCTGAAATTGATATTTGAACTCTATCTTTACTTTAATTTGTTTACACAGTCACTTTACTTCTGAATTTACTCAAATTTGTTGATTCTTTCAAATACCGGCGCAAAGAGAAGGTGTGCACACAAAATTATGGTATCTTGTATGTTTATTTATTGCTAGCAATCTTGGTGTTGTTAACACAAGTATCTTAAAAATTTGAGAAGTCATAAGACTTGAATCTACAATCTAAAGATTGTTGAGTTTGATTTGACATTACAATTTTGATTTCTTTTATATTTCAATTTGATAATGCTACAGGAATTAATTGATTTATTGAGTAAGTTAAATGAAGCCTCGAGGGTTAGATCAAGCGGTCATGAGCCAAATGTGAGATCTCTCCTCCATTGATAAGTTGGGAAATTCATGGTTTCGACTCTCTTCATCCCCTCAGGGTTAGGATCTGTACTCAGGGTCGGTGGTTTACCTCATTTACCATCCATGGATCATGGGGAAGTACTAGGAGAGTTTTCCACGAGGATTTCCTTGGAAAACAAAAAGTTAATTGGACCATTCGATATCTGAACAAAAAGGTTGTAAATGATTGGTTGAAGAATAGAGCATACTTGTACACTTGATTTCAATTTCTGGAAATTTCTTGTCAAACAGAGTGCTTTTGAATATAGTAAGGATAGATTATATTTTTCTTACATAGTCTGGATATATTTTTCCAACACCTCATAAGCTTGCAATCATCTGGTTTGATAATTTAATGTACATCAGTTTAAGCAATTAAATTGTCCAACATTTTTTGTGCCATTGTCGGGGAGGTGTTGAAGGACTCGGATTTTGATTTTCATTTGATTTTTCTTTATGTTTTTCTTTCATTATTTTTGCATGAGATTTGTTTTTGGTACTATCATTGCAGAGGTGACCAAGTAGCAATGGTAATATGAAAGGTAAGAACCTATGCATCCACTATAGTGGGGTACATTGTCTTGTCAACTCTGAACTATGCTAGTACTATATGAATAGACATAGGTATAATCAAGGTAGATTTATTAAAGGCACAAGTACATCAGTTTCAGTTCCACTAATAGATTCATCTAGTAGTGTTACAAGAAACCCCCCACATAATAACCTATTGGTAGGGAAATATACAAGAGAGAGGTACATAGGAATAAAACAAATGGCTCCACTAGAAGCAAAAGAAAAATTAGTCATCGATAACCCTGAAGGACAAGGATCTACACCAAGTGAAACTTCGGAACACATTCATATTCCTATAGATCCTACAACTCAGGAAACTTTAATTGGAGAGACCAACAAGCAACTAGAAGGACAAGATACCAATCCAATTTGGGAGTCAGAGTCCCCATTGATAACATAGTACAATCTATTTTTTGGTTGGGGTAAATACATGGCAGAAGGAAAAGGAGAACTCCACCTGAAAACAAATGATGAAGGCAATGTAGAACGAGAGGTGACCTTTGGGTTCCCCATAGTGGACCCTATAGAAAATGTAAAAATGAAGAAAATTCCTCCATACGTGTTGCCTCATTTAGATGGTATGGTGACTGAAGACCTTTATGCATTTATTTTCGAATTTGATATCTTATGTAGAAGTTATGATTATTGTACTGATGCTAAAAAATTTAAAATTATACTGTGTCACCCTCAAAGACTCATCCTTGTGTTGGTCTATGGGGTTGGGAGAGAATACTATCAGAACTTGGGATGAGATGAGAATTACTTTTCTTAGAAAATACCAAGAGTATTGTAATGCTACGGATCTAAGGGAAGAAATTTTTAGGATGAAACAGAAGGAAGATGAGAGCTTAGAGGATTAACTAGAAACATTCATGTACAATATTCAGATATCCTAATAGAATAAAATGAATACAGAAAATATTAGGACCATTTTCTTAAGAGGTATTTTAGATGACTCAATGAATGTACTTAATTTGATGGGGTTTGAGAATATTTCTCAATTATATTTTGAGATAATCTCTTAAATGTGCAGGAAGTGCTCATGAAGCCAAGTAAGATCTGGTAAGGGACCTCGTGATTATTTTTCCAAAGATTTTAAATATGCATCAAGTAGTGGTGTAACTAGGGTAGAGTTAGGCAATTTATTGGAAAATTTCAAAACTAACATTCTTGGCACCCCCATTTTGCAGTTTGATACTTTGAAAACTAAGAAAAAGAAAGAGGAACAAAATGCATCCTTTTCTATATTTTTCCCTAGGTGTAGGAAAAGACATTTTTTGAAATAATTCCTCTGTAATAACATCAATATATGTGTTATTTGTACAGGTGAACACTCAATGGAACTCTTCCCTTATTTACCTATATTAAAATAAATATACCAAGGAGGGAATGAAACAACAAAAAAAACTGTGTACCGTGGCACCAAAGAGGCCATGGCAGCCTCATCCACAAGGCATTTTATCATATCGTACATTTTTAAATTCTTCATATCACTTTGGTCTATAATGTCCACCATGGAATCACACAATTCTATGGAAAGCATGACCCCAACAGAAAAATCATCCTTTCTATCAAGGATGGCAAGGACCCAGCTACGGGTGTAACACACCCAACCCCCTAACCTTCTCTTAGGCTGGTTGATGTTAAAATTTAACCTTCTCAACTACGCCCTTGTCTATATCTAAGGTTTGTAGATGGAGTCTTCTCATCGATAAATTTCCAACAAATGTGACCTTGTACAATTTCGATCTCCAAATATAAAGCTACATCCTACCAAAATTTCCATGCCCTCATTATCAAAATCCACCTTAATACCACATGAAATCCATGTGGATTCCTACCACTCGTTCCATTTGATGTGGTGTTAGTGTGGTTTCTATGTGGCACCTTCCCCTAACTCACCACTCAAGTGTTCTGACTTAATGAAACCTTTTTTCATCATCATCGTCAAGGTCTTCCTCCCACAAGATATCATTCACTCCAACGACTCTGCTCCGACGACAATCACTCTAGTGAATTAATCATCAAATATGATGGCTCTCAAGTTCCAACAATCAATAGCTTGGATATTTTTGATGCCCTTATCTTTCAAGGTGATTAATTCTCATACCTTAACCTCTTCTCATGTGACCATGTGGGGCCCATGAAAGATCAACAATTATCATTACACTGTGCCCACTCATCGATCAACGGTTGCCGTTTGATCCTTAAGCCCCTTTTCGTCGTTGGATCATCCTTTGAATCTCTCTCCAGGTCTCTACTTTCCATCCTCTGATGAACGACTAGGATCTGTTCACATCCAAATCTAACAGTTTAGGTTGTGGTTATAACATCCCCACTATAATCTCCAATTTAATTAATGCTTATGTTATGTGGCTACAGCCAAGCGATGTAATATGCAAATTGTATTACCTTATTTTATTAATAAAAATGTGATTCCATATGTTAAGGGGGCATGGACAATATATGGGGGCTTAATTAATCCACAAGAAGGGGGAGTGTCTAGGATAATGGAAAAGAGGGGTCCAAGAGGGAAATATCCATGTATATTAATTTAACCCATTTTCCTAAATTTTCTATTTGCACATGAACCTTCCCATTTCTAATTGAGTGTTCCCAAAGCCAATCATTGAATACATGTAAGAGGGTGGGTGTGAATGGTCACATCCCAAAGTTATTGGGCACATGGTGGTTGATTACAATCATCTTGGGGAAGAGTGTGAGTAAATAAAGGAAAGCCAAAGGGAGGAAATTCGTATGGGTTGGGACAACAGTTTTAGTTAGTCAAGTTTTGTGCATGAGAGCAAAGGGGAGGGAAAGAAACATAGCTTGAATTTGATGCAACCATGGAGGGATAATTCTAGAGCATGTTGGAGCATAATTGGAGAAAATTGGAGATGGAAAACTGAAGATCCAGGTTGTCAGGCTTGAAGAGTGAACTCTTTTGTGAGTTTCACTAAAACAGAAAGTGGTTGTTGTTGGTTTTTTTATAGTATTCCTAGCAGCAGTTTCCCTTGAGTTACCAACTGAGAGATTCCTAGTTGCATGTGCCAGAGAGACCCTGATAGATGAATGGGATGCTTGAGGGACTGATATCGGTGAAGGGGTACATTCCTTGGGTTGGATAGGTCAAGAGGAAGAGAGTTGGTGGAAAATCGGGATAGTTGTAGGAAAATATCAGTTGGGCTGAGAGTTTTATGAGCTATGAGTGGACTGTGAGAGACCACCCTCTTTTATGGATTGCTAGCCTTAGCTAGAGGGTGAATGGTTGTTGATATTCTGAAAAGTCGGTCTATGGTTGGGTGGAAAGTCTATCCCAAGAAGTTGGTTGCACAACTGTTGTGAAAATATGTAATATACCAGATATAAAAAGTATGTAGAACAGAAATAAAATGCTAGAAATGGAAGAATAACAATAATATAACCAACATAATCTCCACAATAACACATAAATGATATAACAACAACAAAAATAGCACTTTGATTCAGAAATCAATGTTCACAGGCCTCTTCGAGGGGGCAACGTCTAGTCGAGCAGCGCTCTGTTACAATAATATCCAAGCTAGAGTTTTCATACCCTCGACCCTTATTTATACTAAATATGTCTATCAAGAGAAGCATCTAGAGGAAGATCCTTCTAGAAGCGAAAGCTTCTATTAGGTATTCTTACATCCTCCTTATTCTATTTTATTGAAAGGCCTTATTAATATTGACCTTTATTACATCTGAATATATTTCTCTACCTATGTGCGGGTTAGGACCCTAACATGTCCACCCCCTTAAAAACAACCTTGTCCTCAAGGCTTGAGATGTGGAAACTACTGCAGAATGGTAGTTGGTTCCCAAGTGGCATCTGTTGGAGTTGTATCTTTCCACTGGAATAGCACTTCCTGGATGGTTCTCTGATGCAGGCGACGCTCACACTGGTCCAAAACTACTTCTGGTTGTAGCCAAATGGATCCTTCTTCAGCTAACTTGGGAAGGTTGGTTTGAATTTGGCACCTAGTTCCAATCACCTTCTTTAAGCATGAAACATGAAAAACAAGATGTAGCTTCGAATGAATGGGTAGAGCTAACTGATAGGCGACTTGTCCCACACGCTTGAGAACTATATAAGGACCATAAAATTTGGGCGCTAGCTTCTGAAAATGCTCGGCCTTGAGGGAAGTTTGCTTGTATGGTTGCAGTCACAGAAACACCTGATCCCCTTCTGCAAATTGACGTTTAGAGCGACCTTGATCTGCTTGTTGCTTCATGCGACTTTATGCCATGACCAAGTTCTCTTTGAGGGTATGGAGAATATCCTCTTGAACTATAATTGTTTGGTCAACCTCCTGGACCTTCGAGGTACCCGGTAAGTATGAGAGAATTGAAGGTGGATTCTATCCATATACCGCTTCAAAAGGAGTTATGTGTGTAGTTGTATGGTAGGAAGTGTTGTACCACCATTCAGCTAGGGGTAACCATTGAGCCCACTAATTTTTCTTTTCAAAGGAAAAACACCTCAAATATGTTTCCAAACACTTGTTGACAACTTCCATTTGACCATCAGTCTAGGGATGATAAGTTGTGCTGAGATGCAATTGGGTGCCCTGTATATTGAACAGTTCTTGCCAAAAATTGATTTTGAAAGTTGGGTCACGATCAGAAACAATAGAGTGCGGCATGCCATGAATCTTGAAGACCTAGTCCATGAAATTTTGAGCCACTGTGGATGCAGTAAAGGGGTGTTGAAGAGTGAAGAAATGAGCATACTTGGAAAGGTGATCCACAACCACCATTATGATGGATTTATTTCCCGATTTGGGTAAGTCGGTAATAAAGTCCATAGAGATATCCTTCCAAATAGTAGGTGGAATTGGAAGCGATTGTAGTGTTCCCGGAGATTTGACTGTTTCTCCCTTGTTGCGTTGACACACATCACATTCAGTGAAAAAATTACGGATGTCCTATTTCATACCATCCCAGAAAAAAGAATGTTTGACCCTATCATAGGTTTTAGTGAACCCGAAGTGCCCCGTTGTGGGTGTAGCATGAAGCTCAAAAAGTATCATGGATTTAAGCTTTGATTGTTTACTTAAATACAAACGGCCTTTGTATCGAAGCTCATCCTAGAGACAAGAGTACCCTGGGGGAGCTGGAGCATTGGTCTGCAATTGCTGGATCAAATGTGAACTTTTGGGATCTTCTAGCCATTCCTGGCGAACAGCTTGGAGCCAATCTGGTACAATGAAGGAAAGAGAAAAAAGGGATCCTTCTTCTTCATATTTTTGGGATAGTGCATCCGCCACCACATTGTCTTTGCATTTCTTGTAAATGATTTCATAATCATATCCAAATAGTTTAGTCACCCTTTTTTGTTGCTCCGGGGAGGAAATGCGTTGTTCCATAAAGTACTTGAGGCTTTGATGGTTTGTCTTAATTTGGAAACGTTGCCCCAAGAGATAAGGGTGCCATAGATCAATGGCATGTAGAATAGCCAACATTTCCTTTTCATAGATGGGTTTGCCCAGATTTTTTTCAAATAGTTGCTTGCTGGTGAAGGCCAAAGGTCAACCCTCTTGCATAAGCACAACACCGATTCCTTTCCCTGAGGCATCACATTCCAACACAAAGGTCTTTGTGAAATCAGGAAGGGCCAGAACTGGAGTGGTGCACATGGCCATCTTCAAGGTTTGGGAAGCTTGAGCAGCAGCTGGAGTCCAATTGAAAGATTTCTTTTTTAGGAGAGCAGTGAGAGGTGTTGCAATATTTCCATAATTCTTAACAAACTTGTGATAATACCCTGTTAAGCCCAGAAATCCATGCAAAATTTTGAGAGTCTTTGAGTGTGGCCAATCTTTCATATCTTCAATCCTTTTTAGATCCACCCTGACGCCATCCTTGCCAACCAGATGACCCAAGTATTCTACTTCTGAGGCACCAAAAGCACATTTAGACTGTTTCAAGAAAAGTTGGTGCTGAGAGAGTAGATGGAGAACTCGATCCACATGAGTAATATGGTTTGTCCATGTTTTGCTATAGATGAGGATATCATCAAAGAAAACTAAGACAAAATGATGGAGAAAAGGACGGAAGACATGATTCATGAGGCTTTGGAAGGTGGAGGAGGCATTACACAATCCAAAAGGCATGACCAAAAACTCATAGTGGCCCTCATGAGTTTGAAAGGCCATCTTAGGAATGTATGCCTCTTTCATACGTATCTGGTGATAGCCCGAGCAAAGATCAAGTTTAGTAAAGAATCGGGTGCCACTCATTCATCCAAGAGGTCATCAATGATAGGAATGAGAAATTTGTCTTTAATGGTCATTTTGTTGAGGGCACAAAAGTCAAGACACATTCTCCAAGAACCTTCTTTCTTCAGGACCATGATTACATGAGAAGAGTAAGGGATCGTACTAGGGTGGATAATGCCTACATTAAGGAGTTCCTGGACCATTTTCTCAATTTCATTTTTTTGTGAAAAAGGGTGGCGATACGGACGGATATTGGGAGGAAGGCTTTTGGGTACAAGGGGAATGGAATGATCATGAACATTGTGGGAACGAGGGAGTCCTTGGGGAGTGTAAAATACCATTTGATGTTTAGAAAGGAGGGCTTGGAGGTATTGCGGCATCGGGAGTGTCTCTATTGCTTGTATGGCATGGAGTTGGGCAATGACATCAGAATGACCTTTTTTTAGCAACTTTTCCATGAGATGGGAACTAATGACCTCAGGTGAACCATCAGTGATGCCTTGGAATTTATATTGGTGGCCTTTCTGGTTGAATTGCATGGTTAATTCCTTAAAATCCATGAGAATGGGATCCAAAGTCCTTAGCCAATCTGCACCCAACACAATGTCACAACCGTCCATGTCGATAGCAAACATATGGGATTTTAGGTGGTAGTCATTGATTTGGAGACACACATTTTCACAGTGCCCTCCACATTTCATGGAACCACCATTGGCAATCATGATTTGGAAATTGTTGACGAAATGGATGTAGTAATGAGTTTCTTGGGCAATGCGGCAATGAATAAAATTATGGGTGCTTCCACTATCAACCAGAATGATGACCTTACGATGCTTGATGTAACCGATTAACTTGAGAATTTGGGGGGCAGAGAAGCCAGTGAGAGAATTGAGGGAAATGATCGGTTCCACTTCGGGAGGGTCTGAGGGAGGGGTTATGTCAGTGATTTCTGGTGACTCAGGCACAAGGGGAATTTCAACATCCTCTTCCAAAATATCCTCAGAGATGGCCATAAAAATATTGTGTTCCTTACACTTGTGGCCCGGGAAATATTTGCCATCACAATTATAACAAAGGCCTTTGAGTTGGCATTCATCCATTTCATCCCTGGTCAATTTTTGGATCTTTAATGGGGCGGAGGGAGTAGAGGGATTTACGGGTTTAGGGAGAGGGATAAAGGAGGGTTTACGGTTTTGAGAGGATACAACCTGTTGTTCTTGTTTAGATTTTTTAGTAGCCTCCACCCAACTTGAAGTTCAAGCCATGAGGACATGGGCCCGAATATCATCCTTGAGGCCACTGACAAAACACTCTCGAAAGAAAGCATCAGTCATGCCCTCTATTCAAAAAGCCAGGTGCTCAAAGGCAGCTATGAAGTCTTCTACTGTTCCTGATTGTTTCAACTTTGTCAAACAGCCCAAATGGTTGGTGTTAGTGTTAAAGAATTCATAAAGCTCAGTCACAAATTGGGTCCAAGCAATATACCCTTGACGGAAAGTTTTTCTCCATTGCCACCATTGCCAATGTTCTTGATCTAGATGGAGAACACCATACCAGAGTTTGGCCAATTCATCTATAATGTCGTATAAAGAGAAATAATGTTCCATTTGGGTGACCCAACCAGTGGGATCTGAGCCATCAAATTTGTTCACTTCCACCTGCGAAAGGCATAGGTCACATTGAAAGTGATGGTGTTGAAAGGTATGCAAATGGGAGGAATGTTCACCTTCAGTCTTTGGAGGTGCGTCAGAGAAAGGGTCATCTGTAGGGATCTTCAGTTTGGTGCAGAGTGATGCAAATACAGATTCAAGCTGGGTGGTCAGTTCTTGTTTGACTTCCTCCATTGAGGACTGCATGGTTGTATTTATTGTTGTATTGATGGATGTATTGATGGAGGCAACAATGGCACTGAGTTGTTTCACTTCTTTTTGGGTCTCAAGGAAACCATATTACAAGGTGTGTAAGTGAGCTTCCAGGTCTTGGCTATGGGTATGGGCCATGAGGATGGGTGAATTGAAAAGGGGCGGGCGGTGTCAAAAAAATTTCTGAAAAAATGATATGGATGAATGTGATAAGGGCGAAGAGATGAATCCAATGGAATAGATCTCAAATAATGGTGAAAAAATTTCATGACTTTTTTTTTTTTTTTTTTACACCTGCAAAGTTATACT
>ML778073.1:1720521-1732372 GCA_009831015.1 Picea engelmannii | reverse complement strand
GATATTGGGTTATGATTTTGAAATCGTCTATAAAAAGGGGAAGCAAAATGTTGTGGCAGATGCACTCTCAAGAAAGGATGAATATGTTGAGGCCTTTCTCTATGCTATCTCGATCATCCAACCCGATTGGATAATAGAAGCAATAGATGAATGGAAGAATGACGAAAAAGTGTGGACTATCATTCAAAGGTTGCAGCAGGATTCCAGTGCATCAGATACATTTACATGGAAAAATGATTCACTATGGTACAAATATCGCTTATATTTATGTAATAACTCTCAACTCAAACAAAAGGTATTATTGGAATTGCACACCTCTCCAGTAGGAGGGCACTCGGGATTTTATAAAACCTACCATAGAGTCAAGAAGGATGTTTTTTGGGATGGCCTTAAAACTGATGTTCAAAGGTTTGTGGCGAAATGTTTGATTTGCCAACCAAATAAGATGGAAACAATTAAGACCCCAGGTCTTTTACAACCATTAGCCATCCCAATTCAGCGCTGGGAGGAGGTTTCCATGGATTTCATCACAGGGTTACTGAAGTCTAAAGGAAAGAGTGTCATCATGGTGATTGTTGATAGACTGGCCAAGTACTCACACTTTTGTGCACTCTCTCATCCCTTCAAAGCTAGTACAGTTTCCATCGCATTCATGGAGACAGTTCAAAAGCTACATGGCAGCCCAAAGATTATTGTAAGTGACAGAGATACCATCTTCACTGGACATTTTTGGACAGAATTATTTTCTTGTTTGGGTACTCAATTGGCTCATAGCTCATCCTATCATCCTCAATCTGATGGAAAAACCGAAATAGTGAACAAATGTCTAGAAGGCTAACTTCATTGCTTTGTCTCTGATAAACAAACACAATGGTTCAAATGGTTACCCTTGGCATAATGGTGGTATAACACTTCCTTTCATACTACAACAAAAATGACACCATTTATTGCACTCTATGGATACCACCTTCCTTCCATCACTTCTTCTCTAAAAGAAAAATCTAAGATTCAAGCACTGGAAGATCACATCGAACATCAACAACAAGTTCTCTAAATCTTAAAGGACAACCTGACCATGGCACAAAATCACATGAAACAACAAGCAGATCAACATCGTAGTGAAAGAAGTTTTGAAGAAGGGGATTGTGTGATTTTAATACTACAACCATACAAACAGATGTCCCTCAAGTAAGCCAAAAAGGATAATAAATTATCACCAAAGTATTATGGCCCTTATAAGGTGTTGCAAAATATTTGTACAATGGCATACAAATTGCAGTTTCCTACATCTTCACGAGGACACCCAGTTTTCCATGTTTCATTCTTAAAGAAGGTTATAGGCAATAATATCTCAGTTCAAACTATATTTCCATAACTTGACGAGGAAGGAAAAATCATATTGGATCATGAAGCCATCACTGACACAAGAGTTCGTCAGCTGAGGAATAGATCCATTTCAAAATATATCATTAAATGGAGGAAACTATCAGCTGAAGATTCCACTTGGGAAGATGAGTATTTTATACAGAAGCATCCGGAGTTACTCAAGTGTTGCGAACAACATTTGTCTCAAGGGGAGGGGCATGTTAATCCCTAATATTGTATCATTACCCCTTAATTGGGGCATATTACATTAGTAATGTTATTTTATTTATGTTAGCTTTATTCCATTAGTTGTAATTATACCTCCTAGTATCCTATATATACCAAGGAGACGTTTTCATTTGGAATCATCTTGGAATTGTATATTTATGTGGGCATAAGGAGGTTTCCCCCTCGAAGAGGCTTATTATCTGAATTTCTCTCTTTTTCAAGGCGTTGAGTACTTATTCTGAGGTTTTTCTATGCTATATTGATATTTGGTTCTTAACAAGTACAATCGTTGGAAAGTTATTTCGAGAAGGAATGCATCAAGAAAATCAAAATTTTGAATTGGTGCAATATGTCCTTCATAAATTGACAAAGAGATAACCTATATTATATATTATGAGATTTTTTATATTATGGATATTTCTAATAATTATTATTATATGCACATCTCTTGCAGAATTAGAGGTACAGAAAGAAACTTCAGTTCGTATATGAGGACTGGTTTCATGGAAGATGCTCAAGGATCTTACAACCATGAGGAAGAGATCATAGGCCTTCATGTCATCATGGGGAATGCTAAGACAAAGTCAAATGGAATAAGAGATAGGAAATATCTTGTCACTATGAGAAGTTTGCATAGGGAAGTGCAAAGCTATAGGGATGATAATGAAAGGATTATGAAGGCTTAAGAAGAGATAATTCAGATCTTAAATATGTCGCATGAGAAATTCAACAAGGATTATGGCACCAATCAATCAGCAAGTTCTAGACAAGTATCAACATCTAGATACCATAGAAAAAGGGATGATCATGGAAATGATAGGTAGTCAAGAAGCATGAGAAGGCACCATCATTCTCCAAGGCATTTCACTAGAAGAACTCATGCAAGTTCAGGACCAGGAAGCAACCCAAGTGTGTCTCATGTTCGAAGGAAAAAAAGAAGGCATGAGGTAGACATCTTGCAAGGTGAACTCAAGAAAATCAAGGCACCTAATTTCAATGGTGAGCATAGGTAAGGAGAAGAGGCAAAGGCCTGACTATTGGAAATGAAGAAATATTTTCAGTTGCATGATTACCCATCCCAGGTAGAAGCCATAATTACCACCTACCACTTGCAAGGGAAGACATCCATGTGGTGGGATCAACTTAAGCAAGCCAAGAACCTCAATGAGAAAAGGATATCATGGAGGCATCTCAAAGGATATTTCCAAGAGAAATATTTTTCCAAGCATTACTATGAGAGAAATATGAAAGAGTTCTTTGAATTCAAGATAGGAACCATGAAAATGGAGGAATATGAGAAGCAGTTATTTGATTTTTTTAAGTATTTTGCCTTCATCAAGGATGAGAAGGTTAAAATCCAAAGGTTTCTAAGTGGTTTACCCTCCTTTTATAGTGACAAGATTCAGTATGATAACCCCAAGACCTTGGAAGAAACCATAAGGAGAGAAAGGAACCTTTATGAGAAAAGCAAAGGAAGGCCAATGTTCCAAAAGGCTCGGAGTGAAAATAAGAAAGGGAAAAAGGATCAAAGGAAGAAAGTTTTTAAGCCACCCTTTTTCATAAATAACTCCCAAGTAAATCAATAAGGCCAAGCAGCCCAAAAGGAGCAAAAGAATGCAAATTCGTTTGGGAAAAGGCCAAGGCAACAACCTGTTTAATGTTGGGGATGTGAGGGAAATAACTTATATAGGGACTTCCCTCACAAATGAGAAAGAATGATGATTTTCCATAACATTCCGAAGGATAAAAAAGTGAAAGACAAGGGAGGAAGCATGCCAAGGATATATGCAGCCTTGGACAACAAGCAAGCTGAATATCAATCCCCTTGTGATCGAAGTGGAAGGCAAGATTGATAACCATACCATAGCAATTTTAATTGATTCCAAAGTTATCCATAGTTACATAAATGCTAGCATTGTTGATATATGTCACTTCAAAGAAGTAAGAAGAAGAAATATTGGTTATTTTAGTTAGCCACGGGGGCTAAGAGAAAGATCAATGAGATGGTTAAAAATTGTCAAATAAGCACTAATGGAATCAACACAAAGCTAGATGTAAACATAATACCATTGGGTTCATATGATTGTCTAATTGGCATGGATTGATTGGAGAAACATCATGTTTTCATAGATTCTTACCACAAGACAATCACATGTCTCTATGAGGAAGGGAAGCAAGGCAAGATTCAAGGCATTCCAAGAGATGTAGTTGTTAGAGAGATTTCATCTATGTAGTTGAAGAAGAGCCTCAGGAAGGGATGTCAGATGTTTGCATCCCATATGGAGGAGGAATCCAAAGTTAAAGTGGAAAGAGTTGAAGATTATCCGGTCTTGAGGAATTTTGAAGATGTTTTCAGGGAAATTCCAGGATTTCCACCCAAGAGAGACATTGATTTCTCTATTGATTTAGTGTCAGGAGTTTCCCCAATGTCTAAGACACCATACAGAATGGGTACACCAGAATTAAAATATTTACAGATGTATCTTGAAGAGTTGTTAAAAAAGGGGTATATATGCCCAAGTGTGCCACCTTGGGGATCCCCGATTCTTTTCATGAAGAAGAAGGATGGAACATTAAGGTTGTGTATTTATTTTAGGAAACTTATTAAGGTTACCATAAAGAATAAGTATCATTTTCCCAGAATTGATGATTTGTTTGATCAGCCGAAAAGTGCAAGAATATTTTCAAAGATTGACTTGAGATCAGGCTATCATCAAGTAAGGATAAGGGAAGAAGACATCATCAAGATAGCATTCAGAACAAGATATGGGCATTATGAATTCACGGTAGTTCCATTTGGGATACCAAATACCCCAGTAGTTTTTATGTGTCTGATGAATGGAGTGTTCAAGGAATACCTAGACAAGTTTGTAATTGTGTTCCTAGATGATATACTCATCTATTCTAAAACAGAAGAGGAACATGAGCATCATTTAAGAATGGTGTTGCAAGTTTTAACAAAGAACATATTATATTCTAAGATAAGTAAGTGCATCTTTTATCAAAAGAATATTCGCTACTTGGGGCATATAATATCAGCAGTAGGGAGAGAAGTTGATCCTGAGAAGATAGAGGCCATTAGAGGATGGCCAGTGACAAAGAATGTGATAGAGTTCAGATCATTCATGGGTCTTGTCAATTACTACCAAAGATTCATAAAAGGGTTCTCAAAGATTGCAAGTCCAATCAATTCTTTGCAAAAGAAGGGAGCAAAGTTCGAATGGACTTCCAAGTGTGAAGAGAGTTTTCAAGAGTTGAAGACAATATTGACAAGTGCACCAATCTTGAATATTGCATATCCAAACAAATATTTTATTGTGTGTATCAATGCATGCAAGGAAGGACTCGGTGGAGTTCTTAGTCAAAGGGACCATGCGGTATGCTATGAGTCCAGAAACATAAAAGAGCATGAGAGGAATTATGCTACACATGAATTGGAGTTACTAGCGATTGTACATGAATTGAAATTGTGGAGGAATTACCTTATGGGTAAGAAATTTGAGCTAAGGATAGACCATTGTGGTCTAAAGAATTTGTTTGGACAGCCAACACTAAATCCTAGGAAAACTAGATGGTTGGAATTTCTGAGTGAATATGAATTTGAAATTAAGAACGTAAAGGGAAAGGAAAATCAAGTGACTAATGCACTCAGCAAGAGATCTCATGAAGTGCATATTCCAACCATTGGCATGTACAGGACAGATCTGAAATACAAAATTGTTGCAGCAGCAAATTTAGATCATAGTTATTTAAAAATAAAAGAGACATTACAGCAAGGTAATTTTCAGCATAAATTTAATTATTATGAGATGAAAGAAGATGAAATTCTCATGTACAAAGGTAAGGTGTATGTGTTGAATTTTGGGGAGATGAAAAATGAAGTGTTGAAGGATATGCACAATGTGACATATCTCATGCACCCAGGATATCAGAAAACAATTGCAGCAGTAAGAATACAATATTTTTGGCCAGGAATGAAGAAAGAAGTGGTTAATTACATAACCTGATGTCTAGAATGCCAAAAAGTAAAGAGAGAACATATACACCTAGCAAGTTTGCTACAACCATTTCCCATTATGGAATGGAAGTGGGAAGTAGTTACAGTTAATTTTATTACTAAGCTTTCCATAATAGTGAAGCAACATGATTCCATCATGGTGGTGGTTGATAAATTGACTAAAGCAGTGCATTTTATTCTAGTAAAGACTACACACAAGGAAACAAATATTGCAGATATCTATATGAGAGAAGTTGTCAGGCTACATGGTGTGCCTAAGGCAATAGTTTCAGATGGAGATCCAAAGTTTACTTCCAATTTTTATAAGGGTTTGTTCAAGGTATTTGGGACAAATTTAAATCTTAGTACAACATATCATCCAGAGTCAGATGGGAAAATAGAAAGGACTAACAGGATAATTGAGAACATGCTTAGAATGTATGTGATGGATCAACCATCAAAGTGGGAAGATTATATCCATTTAGTTGAATTTTCCTACAATAATGGGGTATCAGGCCTCATTGAAAATGATTCCATTTGAGGAATTGTATGGCTAGAAATGTAACACGCCAGTGATTTGGGATAATCTAGCAGACAGAGCAGTTGTTGGGCCAGAATTGTTAAAAGAAATGGAAGATTATATGGCAAAGATAAAATGGAATTTGAAGGCTAGTCGGGATAGGCAGAAAATTTATACAGACAAGAATAGAGTTTGCAGATATTTTAAAGTGGGAGAACATGTGTTTTTAAAAGTGAAGGAAAAAAGAAGTTCGCTAAGATTAGGAAGCTGCATGAAGTTAGAAGCAAGATATTTTGGTCCTTTTGAAATATTAGAAAAGACAGGGCTAGTTGCCTACATGTTATTTTTCCTACATCCATGAGAGTGCATAATGTATTTCATGTGTCATTTTTAAAGAGATATATGCCTTATCCTAACCACGTAATTGATGGGAATGTAATCCAGGTGGAGCACGAAAAGGATTTCTGGGTGGAACTAGTACGCATCCTGGATCGGAAAGTCAAAGTGTTCAAGAACAAATCCATAGTGATGGTAAAGATTCAATGGACCTGCTATGGTCATGAAGATGCTACATGGGAGCATAAAGAAAACATGCGAGCAGAATACCCACAATGTTTTTACATTTTTGAAGAAAACATAATGCAAGACTCCATTTTGAGCAGCTAAAATTTTGAAACCACATCTCAGAGTCCTGGCCAACTACGTTTGGGACATTGATAAAAGAATGGATCATTCCTTGGCTTAGCCTTGATAAACATATGGTACATCCCTTGGGTTATCCCTGATAAATGAATGGTGCCTTCCTTGGGTTGGCGAGTTGAGAGGAACATGAGATTTTTGTTGGAGTTATTAAAATTGCATAATTTTATTTTCTAAGTATTGTTATGTAATTTTCATATGTGTATATATATATATATATATATATATATAGTACACCGAGGATGGCGCATAATTGTATGGAGGGGGAATGTAACATCCCCACTATAATCCCCAGTTTAATTAATGCTTCTGTAGATATAATATGTGGCTACATCCAAGCGATGTAATATGTGAATTGTATTTCCTTGTTTTATTAACAAAAATGTGATGCCAGCTGCTAAGGAGACATGGAAAATATATGGGGGATGAATTATTCCAAAAGAGGGGGGATTGTCTAGAATAATGGCCAAGAGAGGTCCAAGAGAGAAATATCCATGTATATTAATTTAACCCATTTTCCTAAATTTGCTATTTGTACATGAACCTTCCCATTTCCGATTGAGTGTTCCCAAAGACAATCATTGAATACATGTAAGAGGGTGGGTGTGAATGGTCACATCCCAAATTTATTGGGCACATGGGGGTTGACTAAAATCAGCTTGGGGAAGAGTGTGAGTCAAGAAAGGCAAGCCAAAGGGAGGAAATTTGTATGGGTTGGGACAACAGTTTTAGTTAGTCAAGTTTTGTGCATGAGAGCGAAGGGGAGGGAAAGAAACAGATATTGAAGTTGATGCATCCATGGAAGGAGAATTCTAGAGCATGTTGGAGCGAATTGGAGATGGAAAAATGAAGATCTAGGTTTTCAAGTCTAAAGACTGAAATCATGTGTGATTTTCACTAAAAAAGTAAGTGGTTGTTGTTGGTTTGTTGATGGTTTTCCTAGTAGCAGTTTCGCTTGAGTTCCCAGCTGAGACATTCCTAGCTGCATGTGCCAGAGAGACCCTGATAAAAAAATAGGACACCCGAGGGACTGATATTAGTGAAGGGGTAGATTCCTTAGGTTCGACATGTCAAATGGAAGAGAGTTAGTGGAAAATCGAGATAGATGTAGGAAAATATTAGTTGGGTTGAGAGTTTTATGAGTTGTGAGTGGACTATGAGAGACCACCCTCTTTTTTTGGATTGCTAGCCTCAGCTCAGGGGGTGACTAGTCATTGATATTTGGAATAGTCATTCTATGGTTGGGTGGAACATTCGTCCCAAGTAGTTGGTTGCACAACTGTTTTGAAAAGATGAGTGTTTTATCTTGTTGTTGTGTTAAATTATGTCTTTAATTATTGTGCATGAACTCTGTGTATTTGGAATTGATTTATATGTTGTTATAATGAGTTGATTAGCTTCATTTCATGTTGATTATTAGCATGATGTAGATTCTTCTATTTTTTTTGTTTTGGACAGTATGTAAATATGTTTTAATTCATATCTATAAGCTACTGGAAATTAGCTAACTATAAATGAATTAATTTAGTTACCAGAAAATTTTGTTTTTAAGGGTATTCTCTACTGTAATGCCCCTCGGTTGGGCTAGGGTACGTTACAGTGGTCGAAGTCATACAGGATTCCAATCCTCTCCGAGACAACTTATGTCCATCATCCATTCCACTAGTGACACGTATCACCCAGAGGAAACTTGTTGGCTACTATGTTGGCATGTCACGTCAACATGACGTTATCACCCCCACTTTCACTCCTTTACGGAACCTACAAAAATCTATGATGGATATCAAGTCTCACCTATGTATCGATCAATGGATCCCATCTCTTTTCAGGGTTCTCATCATCGTCGACATTCCTTGGACTCATCACTCACTTCACCAACCTTCTATACTGCAATGATGATGCATATGTTACCAATGGTCCAGATCTCATAAAGATCTCTCTCAATGAATCAAGGGTCCTTGTCCCATATCAAGAACGTCGTTGTCATCATTGGAATTCACATAAGTCCTGGCACTTAATCATTCCTAATGACAATGTGTTTGTTGACGTAGGGTTATGATCTACTTATCCCATTGAATCGAGAGTTGTAAACCCTCCCGACTCAATATAGGGATTTCTAATGGTTAATGACTCGATATCGGAACTTAACCAATTTTAGGGATCCTTCAAGGATTTTACCAAGTCATTAGGAGTTTGAATCCCACTCTGAGATTGTCAAAAACTTCCTAACTTTAGAGAGAGAAATATTCTTGTGTATCTTGCAATATTTCCACTTAAAACAGGTGATCTTCCCAGATTTAGGATCTCTCGACCTACACAGGAACTTCCCCATCACCAGGGCACTTTCATCCTCTCCCGTATGAATATTTTTTCCATGTCTTGCAAACGTTCCTCCAAAGTTGAAAGGTCTTGAAGGACACAAACTCTCCATACTTATTCATTTTCATAATTTAACAAGTTAAACAATGGCAACAACAAACATATCCCATTTACTCATGAGTTCAATTTCATTGATTATGAGCATTCACATTTCCCGTCTAGATCAAACAAATACATAAATCACACCATTCATGCACGATTAAAAAAATCAATTTAAATACTTATCTTATCAGGGAAATATTCATAACCAACTGACTAAGTTGGGACACCTTTCCTCCCAACCTTAGACCATATTGTAGAGTGCCTTCCTATAGTATGCCACCCCCATTCCAAGCCATGATACCACAAGGGGAAATATTTTGTTGGTTTCCAAGATTAGGATGATCCATGAAGGTTACTCTCCTTCCTCCATAACAATAGCAGAATTTTACCCCTTCCCATTGAGCTCAAGGTATCTACAAGTTTATCAGGTGGTTTATCAACTAGATTTCCTCTGCATAAAGGAGTCCCTTCTCGGGTACATATTCCATCGAAGATCTCCCTTTCCGGTGTCAGCTTTTGTCCAGTAAGTACCAAGTTGTAGCCCTCTATTTCTCTAGTTTGGATTCGGGTCTTCTCTATTTCAGGGTGATCATAATAAAATTGGACAAGCCTCCTATTTTATTCAAGGGAGGTTTTTCGTTATCTTATCTTCTTCAATATGTGCTCACAACACCTCTATTCACTTCATCGTTACTCTCTAATCCTATTGGTCACTTTTTCATTCTCAAGTCGGCTCTTCTCAAGCTCCTTAATTCTCTATTCTCTCCTTCTCATTTCAGTGTGCACGTGCACCCTCGTGTGTACTCAATCCTTCTAGTAGTTTCCTTTCGTCTAGATGTATGTTGTCCAGTGTTGTTTTTCCACCTTTGGCCTCTTCTTCCACCAATCTTCTTAGGATTCATGTGGCTTCTTACAGACAAAACCTATAGCACGTAGTTTCCTATATTGAAAGGTAAATTTCATGGTGTCCTTTGCATCAAGTTACTTTGACTAACCCTTTCCTTCTCCAAAATGCCAATACTGTCAGCAGTTATTAACTGCCCCAACTACCAGTCTTGTTCCTCATAAATACTCATGTGGCTCTATACATATCCAGTACGTTGGTAGGTGTATGTTTATTCCTTGAAAGAATAAGCTTGATTGTTAAAAAGGATTCTTGTTTTCTTCATAAAAAAATATCAGCTCCACCTTACCCAATCACTCCATCAATTTTTTCTTCATCAATTCCCACTTGTGTATCATGGCTAGTATTTTCAAGGTTGTTTCTTCTCAATCAGTTGTTTGGTATTTTTATTAATTAAAATAAAATTATGTTCTTTATAATCACATCATATGAAGTCATAGCATAATTATAGTCTTGGGGGGGAATAGGGTGTTACATTCCCCTCCCCCTCAAAGAAACATCGTCCTCGGTGTTTAAAACACCATGTATATACAACTATACAGAAAATAAAAATGGGTATTCCAATATCATGGAATCTTCCAGCTCACATGTAGCCTCATCTGCTTTGAATTTCTTCCATTGCAACTTGACCTGCACAATGGCTGAATTCCAGAGCATTGTTTCCTTCATGTCTAGGATGCATTGAGTTTCGGGTTGTAATTCTCCCTATAACAGCCCTGCTTAAATAGATGTATAGGGATGATTAATAATAATTAATTTGATAATCTGACTGTCCTAATATGTTAGTTAAACAACAATTATTTATTAAACAATATTAACTAATTAATTATTATTAATTAATTGTCCATGATTAATTAATTATTAATTGACTCATTAATAAATCGAGTAAAGAATTAAAGGGGGTTAATAATTTAATGAATTAAAGATTTACGTAGACGGGGAGAGGATAAGATAATAAATAAGGGGATAGGATAATAAATAAAGGGATAAGGTAATAAAGGAGGGATAAGGAAATTAATGAGGGGGAAGAGAGTTGGTGAAAGGGGGATATGACGAGAGGAGTCTTATGAGGGGAGATCATCATTTTGGGAGGGAAGCATTATTGGAGGGGAGATGAGAGTTATGGTTTCTTTTCTTGGATTTTCTGGTTCTATGGTGGAGTTCTACAGTCTTTGAGTATCATTGCAGGGGGCACCGGGTTGCTAGGGGTTTTGGGCATGGGGGCCAAGATTCCTTTCGGTTTCCTGGAGCTAGGGAGCCAGACAGGTTGCTCCTAGATGGCTAGGAGGTTAGTCGGTTTTGGCAGAGTTGGTCAGTGCATTAGGTAACAGCAAGGCAGCAGGGAAGGGACAATCATATCAGTAGAAATTAGCATCAGAAGCAGGTAATTTGTTTATGAAATTGCTAAGTTATTTTTATGTTGTAGTTAAATGTTAAATTCTGCTGAAATTTTATATGCTTATTTGAAGCTAATGAATTATTTACTCACTCGGAAATTCTATGTTAGAAATTTTATGCGTAGTTGTAAGGATTTTACTAGGCTTATTAATTTTGGCTTCTACACATGGTATCAAAGCCCTGGTTCAAAATCTGGAACCAAGGGCCTACCTACCCACCCAGAAATTTAAATAAACCACACCCAGAAATTTAAACACTCCTATTTAGTTATAGTAAATCCCTAAATAAATATATAAGGGTAAATATAAATTTGGGCCTG
>ML778073.1:1664920-1707724 GCA_009831015.1 Picea engelmannii | reverse complement strand
TGGTTGTAGCCAAAGTTTTGGGGAGTTGGAGCTTCCCTCAGGTTGTAGCCTGAGAAACTAGGAGGTTGGAGCCTCCTTCCAGTTGCAGCTGGAAAACAAAGGAAGTTGGTGCTTCCAATGAATGTAATTCTTCAAGACATATATGAAAAAGCATTCTGTGGTTTTCTCCCAATTTGGGTTTCCACGTAAAACACTGGTGTACTGTGTATGTGTATGATTGTTCATTTGTTCATTGCTTATTTACTCTGCAGTTATTGGATAATAATGCTTCATTGATATAGCACTTGGATTATATGGTTAAAAGGGATTAAATTGCTCTATTACTGATTCACCCCCCCTCTTAGTAATCCAACAAAACTGAGTAAGGATGCATGCGCCTTTCCTATCAGATGCGTGTAAACATAAATTAGTAAAATAAAATCAAATAAAAAAAGAATGGAGTAAAATAAATATATATATATATACATATATATAGAAATTGAAATAAATAAATTATAAAATTATTGGGCAAAGAACAGGCCTTGAGAAGGCAAGGAAATGTAATGGATGCATGTGCGTTGCATTGGCAGTAAATTTCCAGAGCTCCCGTGCCAAGACTTTGCTTGGGCAGTACATCCTACCCCCGTAAAAGTGACCAAGTGCCAATCAACAGGGAGGAGGAACCCGGGAGAGGCGTTGTATTAGCACTATGTTATCTCTTATCTGAGAGGAGGATCTCGATTACTAATTTGAAATAGAGCATATCAATAGTGGGCACAGGAGCTTGTAAGAATATATTTTATGGGTGGGGTATAACTGAATTTATGTGTTTATTGAAATATAGTTCAGAAAAAAAAAAAAAAACAATCGCCCTGTATTCGACCTTTGGAAATCGGTCGATTGGGTAAAATTTCATGCGACCATGGCACAGCGAGATTGTTTGCTGGAATAAATTTCAATAAATACATATATAAAAAAAAAAACAGTCACAAACCGCACAGAGCCCAGTGCTAACTCCTATAAACCAGCTAGCTCAAAGACCCTCTTATCAAACTAGGAACAGTACAACCTGAAGGCTAAATTTCAAAATGGAGAGAAAATCCACTATAGCTTCGAATCTGCCTGTCCGCAAAATACCCTCGAATTAGCCCGTTAGGGGACCTCGGCCTCAAGCAACACTAATCTTACCTCCACTGCTGAAAATTATGGCTCCAACCACCACTATGCAAATGTATAGATATGTATGTATGTCTATTGCTCGGCAGTGCTACTGTTCCAAAAACAAATGTTGATGCACACCCTGTACTGTCACCATGATGAGTTTCCTGTAAATTCCAAAGATGGCAAGTCAGTACCCAGTATCTATGAGAAAATTCCTTCCCCACAGGAAACATGAATAACTAAATCATCACAGTGACATAAACTTCACAGAATTCGACCCCAGTCATCAGAACTTGAAATTCAGCACAATTCATGGTCGTGTATTCCTCCAAATGTTTAATCAAACAGCTCCGTGTATTACTCCCAAAACAACAGCTAACACATCAAAGCCCAAGCACCAACGATCAAAACCATGCCCCGACCACACCAGCACCCAGCCACGGCCGAGGAGCGTGCGCTGCAAACACTGATTTTTTTTTTTTTTTTTTTTTTTAATAAACAAAAAGAAAGGGGAACAAAAATATCTACAGCCGAGTCAAAAACAAAAGAGTCTATAGATAGACAAAGCCTGCAAAACGAAAATGCTAATGAAGTTCTGCCAAAAAATATATATACCACTCTAGATCTTTTCCCGGAAGAAAGGACTTCTCAGGAAAGTCCCCTCGTCGCGAAGCTCTGAGGCTATCATCTTCGTCGGCATAGTAGCGAACGTAGCCATTTGAAACTGATTTACAGGAGCAGAAGGAATATTTACAATCTCTGAAGAACAGAGTGGAGAGGCGGCAGAGGAGAGAGGCGGAAGTGAAGGACACGTTTAGGGTTTGGAGAGCTAGGTGTAGGGTTTTGGAGGGATAAGAGGGCACATGGGCCTCATGTGAGGCCCACGATCATTTGGATTTAAAAGGATAAATTAATTGGTTTTAAATTTAAGTAATTTTTTTGTTTTAAATTTTTTTTATTTTGTTATTATTTTTTATATATATTATTTTTGTGTTAATTATTTTATTTTGTTTTAGTTATTTTTTTTAATTAATCCTTCAAAGTAATTAAAATATGATTTAATAATTTAAATCAATTGAGGTTGTTTTAAACATTAAATTATAGAAGGATTAATTCTAAATTTAATTTTTATTTATTTATTCATTGTAAAAAAAATAAAAAATTAATTAAATTAATTTCAAATTTTAACTTTATTTCAGAGCATTAATAATATTGATTAATAAATGACTAGTGGTTAAATTTTGATTAATTAATTAAAATATGTAATTAACATAGCATTACAATTCGAATAAAATATATTTTGGATTAGAAATAAAATTTTAGAGGTCCATGGGTTTTGAACCCGAGACCCCCACCAAGCGATGCACCTTAAGAAGTACAATAACACCAACATGCCACACATATCACTTTTACGAATAAATTCACATATAAATAGTTTAATTATCAATACTAGCAAAGTACTAGCCTGAAGAATAATCTTCGATTATCCAAGCGCCAAGCTCACGAGACCGTACACACAACTCATCAAGCCAAGAGCCAAGTCCCTCCACTCCATTCCACCAGTCAAAGTCAAACACTAAGCTTCAATGCATCGCCTTAGATTCACTACATCATACGACCACAAGTCAAGAAGCAATACATAACCACAGTGCACAAGACTCGCACCTGCATCCACCAAGACACGCAATTCAATGCATATGTACAACGTGCCTAGGAAATCTCACGAGTCAAGCATCGAAGGATAATTAGTTGTAAGCGAAAAGTTAAAAGGACTTAGACTAGGACAAGCAGGAAGGAGGCAGCATACGCACTAGGAGAGTAAGCAAGAGGAATTGGCGAGTATGGTGCAAGGCTAGCGTAGCTACAGGGCAAGGGAACCAATAGTTTTCTTAGGCGAAGAAATCAATCTTAGACGCTTAATCCTAATCCTAACCCAGCCAATCCCCTAAAGAGAGTAATGTCTGTTTACAGACAAGTAAATAAAAACTTACGCCTAACCCTGTTTCTAGTTTGAGTAGCACCAATTTGAAACGTCCTTGAACTCACCCTGACAACTTTGGTTGATGCAGGTTAAAGAATACAGGATGGTCATGACTCGAGGGAATTGAGGCAAGGGAGCATCATCGCAGGAACCACCAACACCGCCAGTGCCACCACCACCATCGCCCAAACTAGCTCTCATATTGTGCTCGTTGGAGGCCATTAATGAGACTTTAAAGGGGCGACAACCAACAGGGACCGTAGTGGAACCCCCACCGTCTGGAACAGTTAATCCAGAAGCGTCAAGGGATTCAGGGGGAGGACCTCCACCCGAAGACATCACTCGATAATTGCAAAAGATCAAACTTTCAGAGTTTTTCGGGGGTAGCGCCAGTGAACGCGCGGAAGCATGGTTGGAAGGCATGACAAGGTGTTTTTCCTTAAGGGACTATGCGTCCAACTCAAAGGCGAAGATCACAATTTTTCAGTTAAGAGACAGCGCCTTGAACTGGTGGGGTAACCTGGAAAGACAATTGCATCTTACCCCAGACACAATATCTTGGGAACTTTTCGAGGAGAGGTTCCGAAGGAAATATCTGCCAGCTTATTATGAGGAACAACAGGTAGTGGCGTTTCATGCCTTAGTACAGGGAAACAAAACTGTAGAAGAATATGAGATCAGATTTATGGAATTGGTCAAATATGTTTTGTATATGGATAATGACCAACAACAAGCAGAACGCTTCATCTATGGATTGAACCCTAAGATAAGAGATATGGTGCGGATGTGGAAACCGTCTTCAGTAGCAGAAGCTGTGGAAAATGCATGTTATGTGGAGGAACACATGAACTTAACCGAGGCTACAATACTGACATTTCCGCATCGTCCTGGATTCGTCGGGAAGGCCCCTAGGACATTTCCCAGGGGAGGGGGCTCAAGGCCACCGCCATATGGTAACAGAGTCGCGCCAAGGAGAGTAGCCGCAGGGATTTCAATGGTAGTGAGTGCAGCATCTTGTTCATCACCAACGATGCATATAGGTCCATAGCCATCTCAGGGAACAACTAGTAGGGGCAGGGGTTCCAGGGGAAGGAACTCATTTCAGAGATAGTCACATAACAGTGCACAGGTTCAATCTCGTGTTACCTGTTGGGGGTGCGGAGGACCCCATTACCAGTGTGACTTCCCAGAGTTACAATCAGGGTTCGTGCATAGAGAAGGAAAGGCACTGATGGGGAGAGCATGTAGCATCCACTAGATTTACGCAGTGGTTAATAATCTCCAGACCGAACATCAATCCACGGTGGTGGAGTCATCAGGTACGCTAAATCATATCAACGTTAAGATTTTATTTGATTCTGGTGCTACAGATAGTTTCATTTCACCATCTGCATCAGAAAAGAGTGGGTTGGTAGCCTACGAGCATGATGACTTTAAACAAGTCGAGATGGCTTCGGGGGAAAAACAAGTGGTAGGACCTAGTGTTGATAATTGCATAGTAGACCTGGGAGTGCGTACTACCAGGTTGAAGGTATACGTCACTGCTCTCGGGGCATATGACCCAATTATTGGAATGGATTGGTTAGTAGCTCACCGAGCTTTGGTAGATTGTTTCGCAAAGAGGGTGCTTTGTGTCGACGATGAGGGAAGGCCAATAGAGATCCAAGTTGTACGGAGAAAAGTGTCATTACGCTTTATATCAACTATGAAGGTTAAGCGATGCTTGAGACAAGGGTGTCGATTATATGTAGAGGAAGCAGTGAATGAAAGGAAGGGACCCTCATTGGATTAGTACCCGGTATTGTCAGTATTTAAGGATGTTTTTCCGAATGAGTTACCAGGGTTACCTCCTGAGAGGGAGCTCGATTTCACTATTGAGCTAAAACCTGGTGCAGAACCAATTTCCAAAAATCCGTATCGGATGATAGCACCAGAACTTTGTGAGTTGCAAATGCAGTTGAAAGAGTTAGTGGACTTAGGGATAATAAGGCCCAGTGTCTCACCTTGGGGTGCACCAGTAATTTTTGTAAAGAAGAAGGATGGATCCTTACGAATGTGTATAGACTACAGGGACCTGAACCGTGCTACAGTGAAAAATAGGTACCCGATGCCACGAATAGATGACCTCTTTGATCAGATGAAAGGAGCAACGATATTCTCAAAGATTGATTTGCGATTAGGGTATCATCAGTTAAGGATTAAGGAAGGAGACATCCCAAAAACAGCCTTTTTAACTCGGTTTGGACATTACGAGTTTGTCGTAGTACCTTTCGGATTGACCAATGCACCAGCAGTATTCATGAGCCTCATGAACGGCGTATTCCGGAAGTACTTAGATTGTTTTGTACAAGTCTTCCTAGATGACATCCTCATCTATTCCAAGAATGAAAGAGAACATGAGGAACACTTACGAGTAGTGTTGTCCTGCCTTAGGGAGAACAAATTGTATGGGAAGTTGTTGAAGTGTTCCTTCTTTCAGAAAGAGATCCATTATTTAGGTCATATCATTTCTGGTGAAGGAATCTCTGTGGACCCAGAAAAGGTAAAGGCCATTATGGAGTGGCCAGTGCCGAAAAATGCCCATGAGGTGAGAAGCTTCATGGGACTAGCACGTTACTATCGAAGATTTTTGGAGGGATTCTCCAAAATAGCGAAACCCATCACCACTTTGCAACGCAAGGGGGTCAAGTATGAATGGACAGAAGAATGTGATAGTGCATTCATTGAGCTTAAGAGGTTACTAACTAGGACGCCAATTATACGAGTGTCGGATATGGAAAAGGACTTCATAGTCTACACGGATGCCTCGAAGCAAGGGTTGGGGGCCATGCTAATGCAGGATGGAGGAGTGATAGCTTATGCATCAAGGAAATTGAAGAAACACAAAGAGCTATATGCGACTCATCATTTAGAGTTGGCAGCTGTAATGCTAGCTCTGAAACTTTGAAGGCACTATCTTTGGGCAAAACTTTGAGCTCAAAACGGACCATCAAAGCTTAAAACATCTCTTCACTCAAAGGGATCTGAATGCCAAGCAAAGGCAATGGAGTGAGTTTATGAGTGAGTACGATTTTGGTATTTTGTACATCAAGGGAAAGGAAAATGTGGTCGTAGATGCCTTGAGTAGGAGACCATGTATGTTCTCCTTGATACCCTTAAAAGTCAATCTGAGGGAACTTGTGTTCACACAACTCCAAGGAGACAATTGGTATTTAAAGGTTACTTCAAACCTCCAGAGTGGGAGGCAGTTTGATCCAAAGTATGAAGGATATAGTCTGGAAGCAGATGGACTATTGATATATCGAGGAAGGATGTACATCCCTGAAAATGGGGATATTCAAAGCATCATACTAAAGGAAGCCAATAGAGAACTTTATTGTGTGCATCCAGGTGTGAAGAAGATGTACGCAGACATGAGGAAGCTCTTCTTTTGGGTAGGCATGAAGCGCGATGTAGTCCATTTCGTCACCAAGTGCCTAGAATGTCAACAAGTGAAAGCTGACCACCATCACCCGATAGGCCTCCTACAACCACATGATGTTCCTATGTCCAAATGGTAAGTAATTTCTATGGATTTTGTTGTGGGGTTGCCGCTCACATCTCATAGACACAATGCCATTCTTGTGATAGTGGATAAGTTAACCAAGAGTGCTCATTTTATTCTGGTTAGAGACACTTACGATGTCACTGATGTGGCACGTGTGTTTGTAAATGAGGTTATCTGTTTTCATGGGATACCTAATAAGATCATTTCAGATAGGGACTCTCAATTCACTTCTAGGTTTTGGACAAGTTTGCAGTCAGCGTTGGGGACTTAGTTGAACTTAAGCACAGCTTATCATCCTTAAACAGATGGGAAAACTGAGAGAGTAAATCAAGTCATGGAAGACATGCTCAGGATGTATGTCATGGATAATCAAACCCAGTGGGAGAAGTACCTACCTTTGGTAGAGTTTGCCTACAATAACAGTTTTCATAGCTCCATCGGAATGCCACCCTACGAAGCTCTGTATGGAAGGCCATGCAGAACAACATTGAGTTGGGATAGACTAGAAGACTGAGTAATAGTTGGGCCAGAATTGATTCAAGAGATGGAGGAACAGGTGATTCAGATTAGGCAGAGACTAAAGGAAGCACAGGATAGGCAGAAAAGTTATGCGGATGCACACACGACCGACCGAAGTTATGAGGTGGGAGACCAGGTTTTCATTCGTATCATACCTAATAAGAGTACCATATGGTTCAGGAAGGGGAAAAAGTCGTCACCTCGATTTATAGGACCGTTCAGAATCCAAGAAAAAATTGGAACCGTTGCCTATCATCTCGTACTGCCACCCCACTTGCATAAAACTCATAATGTTTTTCATGTATCTGTTTTACATCATTATGTTGTTGATGAATCCCATAAACTAAATTGGAAGGAATTGCAGGTATCGGACGTGAGAACCCTCATGGTAGAACCGTTATGCATATTTTACCGTAGAGTCCGACAGCTCAGGAACCGTCTGGTAGACCAAGTTAAGGTTCAATGGGACAAGTATAGTCCAGGATCTGCTACTTGGGAATATGCTGAGGCATTTCGAGGAGACTATCCCTCACTTTTTTTACCACCTCAAGAATATGTTTCTCGATGGTGGGGTGTGTGTAACACCACCTTTTGACTTTGACATCTAGGATTACCTGAGGCCTATATACTTTATTTTCTAGTCACAGTGAAACTATTAAGTGATACACTTAAACTTTAAAATGTATGAACTTTTATGAATGTTTAAATGTTATTGATGATGATGTATATAATGTGATTTTATATGTGAATGAAAGTTTTATGAATGTTTAAATGTTATTGATGATGATGTATATAATGCGATCTGCTATGTGAATGTAATTTTTATGAATGTTTAAATGTTATCGATGATGATGTATGTAATGTGATCTACTATGTGAATGTAAACTTTACAAATGTTTAAATTTTATTGATGATGATGTATATGATGCGACATATTGTGAGAATGTGAATTTAATGAATGTTTAAATGCTATTAGAATGATGTTGGATATGATGCAATCTATTTTGGTAAATGATAATCTTATGAATGGGTGTCGAAATTGAATTATGGGATAATATAAGATCTATCTCTAACTGGAAAACTTTGATGTTAAGTTGTTGGTACAAGGATACCAAATAGAAATGATGATTGTATGCAATTACATGATGATAATGCATAGATAAAACATTATGGTATGAATATTGTATGTGAAGTTATATGGGTTTGGATGCATTGCTATGATATGTGGACCAGTGCAGGATGTCAGGTGATGAGACTGCCCAAAACCGAATAAACGATGACAAAACCCCCAGCAACACGGTGCCACTGTATATTCCATTATAGGGTGTGGAACCTAGTTATGATTAGGAGGGGTGGAGGTATTTCCCACCGTGTATCCTCCGAAACCTGAAGTCATGGGAGGATGATGTTAGCTCACACTCCCCAAGACGTGTGATGATGACTATCAATTGCCTGCTAGGGAAGCTTGGTCGAGATAGTGACACTTCTGCTTACGGGTTCTATTTGGAGTTAGGTAAATATAGTTGACGCTCCAAGATAGTCTAGCAGAGGAAGGATAGGAATGGAGATGGAAGTAAGTTAGGGAGGAAGGATGAGTAGAAATAGTTGAGAGAGTATGGGGATTTGTCTAATGGTGAAATTTATAATTTTTCCTTCAAAAAAGAAAATGTGTATATATGAATATTCATAATTTCATAACTAAACCACAGTCGTCTAAATAAAATTGTTGAACCAGATAATTGTAATTAAAGGATTTCTCAAACAATTGATTGGTTTATTGTCTTTTATAAAAGACTAGTCTTGTTGATTGGATTGGATGCATACATAAATTACTAAAGGGCGATAGTTATTGATTATTAGTACACGCCCGAGACTTGTATGTACTAGCTACACATGCATTTCTTGTACATGTACACTAGTATGTATGATCTTTCTTAACTTACTTACTAATATTGTCGGTTAATTGTTATGAATGTGTGAACCATGTTTCTTTTCCTTTGTACCATGAGACACCTTAACTTCAGGACGAAGTTTCCTGAAGGGTGGGTGTATGTAACAACCCTGCTTAAATAGATGTATAGGGATGATTAATAATAATTAATTTGATAATCCGACTGTCCTAATATGTTAGTTAAACAACAATTATTTCTTAAATAATATTAACTAATTAATTATTATTAATTATTTTTCCATGATTAATTAATTATTAATTGACTCATTAATAAATTGAGTAAAGAATTAAAGGGGGTTAATAATTTAATGAATTAAATATTTGCGTATACGGGGAGAGGATAAGATAATAAATAAGGGGATAGGATAATAAATAAAGGGATAAGGTAATAAAGGAGGGATAAGGAAATTAATGAGGGGGAAGAGAATCGGTGAAAGGGGGATATGACGGGAGGAGTCTTACGGGGGGGGGATCATCATTTTGGGAGGGAAGCATTTTGGAGGGGAGACGAGAGTTTTGGTTTCTTTTCTTGGATTTTCTGGTTCTATGGTGGAGTTCTACAGTCTTTGAGTATCATTGCAGGGGGCACCGGGTTGCTAGGGGTTTTGGGCACGGGGGGCAGGATTCCTTTTGGTTTCCTGGAGCTAGGGAGCCGAACAGGCTGCTCCTAGCTAGCTAGGAGGATAGTCGGTTTGGAAAGAGTTGGTCAGTGCATCAGGCAATAGCAAGGCAACAGGGAAGGGACAATCATATCGGTAGAAATTAGCATCAGAAGCAGGTAATTTTTTTATGAAATTGCTAAGTTATTTTTATGCTGTAGTTAAATGTTAAATTCTGCTGAAATTTTATATGCTTATTTGAAGCTAATGAATTATTTATGCACTTAGAAATTCTATGTTAGAAATGTTATGCGTAGTTGTAAGGATTTTACTAGGCTTGTTAATTTTGGCTTCTACACTCCCTTTTAGTTCCATGTGTATCACAGTCTAATCAATAACATGATTAGAATCATGTAATTATTCCTTTAATAAAGATACATAGAATACACTATGAGCTCTAACAGTCGGAGGTAAAGCAAGTATGTATGCTAGTGGTCATATCCTCTCCATGACTCCAAATGGTCGACAGTAGCAGGGTGCTAATTTATCACACATTCCCATTCTCAGGGAACTCCTCTTGGATTTCACTCAGAGATACATGTGATCTCCCACTTTGAACTCTCTGTGATTCCTCTTGTTGTCTGCATAGATATTTTTTTTGTATTGAGATGCCTTAAAATTATTCCTTATCTTAAGCATTGCATGTTCCATTTCCTTCGGCAATTATGGTCCAAGTGTGATCTTATCCACTGGACTGTTCCAGCTGATTCAAAATATGCACTTTCTTCCATATAGAACCTCAAACGGGCTCATCTTCAATGATTCTTGGTAACCATTGTTGTATGCGAACTCCACCAAGGGTATATACTCCTCTTATTGTTTGGGTTGGCGCATCAAATCCATCCTCAACATGTCTTCTAAAACTTGGTTCACTCTCTCAATATGACCATATGTTTGAGGATGGTAGTTCATGCTAAATTCCAATTGCATTCCCAAGCCTACAAACAAGATTTTCCAAAAGCTTAAGGTGAACTTAGCATCTCTATCTGAGAGTATGGTCTTGGGAAAACCATGCAATCTGAAAATGTCTTTCATAAAAATGTTAGCAACATATATGGCTTTGAAAGTAGATTTAATGGGGATGATGTGAGTTGTCTTTCTCATCTTATCCACTAAAACCATGATTGAATCATTTTGTTTTATTGTATTGGATAGACTTGTAAATAAATCCATGGAAATTGTTTCCCATTTCCACTCTAGAATAGGAAAAGGTTGCAATAATCCTACAGGATGTTTGTGCTCAAATTTTACGTACTAACACTCTAAACATTTTGCAATGTAATAGGAAATATATTACTTCATTCTCGGCCAATAGTACATTCATCTTATTTTTGTCACCATTTTCTGGTAACCCGGATGACCTACATATGGTCTTTTATGGAACTCGTCCAAAATCAAGTGCCTTAAATCTACTGACTTAGGCACATACATCCTATTGTGATACAGCAATAGACTATCATCCCTAATTTTATATCCTTCGTACTTATTTTCCCTGGGTTCTTTTTGCAACCCTTTTATGACTTGATTGAAGAAATCATCTTCCAAAAAGAGGGTTTTAGTCCTCTACTTGATGTTAGAATCTTGTACACTTGTTGTTTCTAAGTGTATAGTATGCACACTTCAAATGAGTGCATCTTCCACTCTATTTGCCTTTCCTTTTATGTGTTTGATTTCAAAATCAAATTCACTAATCAACACCATCCATCTGGCTTATCTGTAATTCAACCTTGGCTGGTCAAATAGGTACTTTAGACCAAAGTGATATGTCATTAGGACAAATCTTCTCCCGAGAAAGTAATGTCTCCACATATTCAATGCATCCACAATTGATGCAAGCTCTAGATCGTGGGTGACATAATTTTTCTCATGATCATTCAGCTTCTATGATTCATGGAAAATAACTTTACCTTCTTACATAATCACTCCTCCTAGTCTTTCATTGTAGGAGCTAGTGCAAACCAAGAAATATTTTTCAGGATCTGCAATCTTCTTAATAGGGGCATTAGTCAAAATATGCTTCAGTTGTTGAAAGTTGGCTTTGCACTCTAGTGACCATACAAATATCTTCCCCTTTCTCTGAAATGAAGTAATGGGATTACCGATCTTGGAGAATCCCTTTATGAACCTTTTGTAATATCCATCCAATCCCATGAAGGATATTACTTTTGTTACATTTCCAGGGACATGCCAATCCATGATTACCTTAATCTTTTTGGGATCCACTGCCACTCCTTTTGTTGAGATTACATGGCCTAAATACTTAATTTCCTTTTGAAAGGAATCAATTTTTTTGAACTTAGCCTATAGTCAGTGTTCTCTTAGTACTTGTCACATCATCCTGAGATGTTCTTTATGCTCTCCTTTGTTCTTAGAATACACTGAAATGTCATCCACAAATACTAAGACAAGCTTTTCTAAATATTTTCCAAGAACGTTATTCATTAAACACATGAATGTAGTTTGTGCATTTGTAAGCCTGAATGGCACCACAACAAACTCATAGCACATGTACCTTTTTCTAAAGTTTGTCTTGTGGATATCCCCATCCTTGATTCTAACTTGGTGATATCCAGACCTTAAATTAATCTTTGAGAAAACTAAAACTCCTTTGAGTTGATCAAAGAGGTCATCAATCCTGGGAAAAGGATATTTGTTTTTGATGGTCATCTTGTTCAACTTCCTATAATCAATACACAGTCTCAAGGTACCATTCTTCTTATTTACAAACAAGGTTGGTGCTCCCCATGGAGATATCTCATCCTAATGTAACATTTATCCAACATCTCTTTCAATTGTACCTTCAGCTCCACTAACTTTGGTGTGCTCATTCTATAGGGTACTTTTGATGCTAGTACTGCTCCAGGGACGAGATCTATTGAAAAATCAAGATCTATTTTCGGTGGTATTCTTAGCACCTCCTTTGGAAACACATCTCCGAATTCCCATACCACAGGGTGGCATTCACCCTTCATATCCTTATTTTCTATTGAGCTAAGTAATTGTATAGCATAAAATTGGCACACTTTTCTGTTGAACTTATTGAGTTTCAACATTGATATTTTCCTCACTGAAAATGGCTTTTGAATTCCTTGTAAAAGTCTTGCATTTCCTTCATTATCTTCACACTCCAAAAATTTCTCATAACAATTTAATTTTTCCTTGTGGGAAACTATCCATTCCATACCCAATAACACATCATATGAGCCTAGGGGTAGGATATTCAAGACTTCCTGAGTTTGTAGTCCACTAATTTCAATTGGATAGGATTCAATCACTGCAGCCACTTTCCACTTCGTTCTAGTGGATAAATAAACCAACCATGCTCTCGCATGTTTCATTCTCTATATTGAATATTTCTCAACAAATCGAGGTGAAATATAAATGAGGTTAGATCCCGGGTCAATTAAAATAGAGATAGGTTACTTGGTACTAATATCTTCTAACTCCACCACCGAAGCTTGGTGGTCTGATTTCTGATTTTCCACAGTTGCATATATCCTTGGCATGCTCCTAGCCACATCATTGACTTTAGATTCTTCCTACATATGATACAAATTATTTCTATCATGTTGTCTATGAGGAGAATCCCTTAACAAGTGTGGTTATCTACATCCCCAACATTGCAAAAGTCCTTTCCAAGGATCCTTTTCTCTTTCTCTTTCTTTCTCTGCTGGCTTATTTCCACTTTGAGATGAAAAATAATGTTGGTGTGCACTTCTCCTTTTATGAACAAATTGTGCACCCTTCCTCAAATTCATATATGGAAATGACTTGAATCCCTTCTTCTGGAATCCACTCGTGTCCTTCCTCTTCTAGTCCTTTGAAGGCTCTTTCTTATGCTTAGAATGATTGTAGCAACAGTTGGCCTTCTAAATAGTGTCCTCTAATGTCTTTGGCTTATCAAAATCGATTTGGTCCTGGTAGGACTATGTTAATCCACTGAGAAATCATTGCACTCTTTATTTCTCACCCTTGAGGTAAGGAACATACCTCAATAGATCCATAAACATTTTAGCATATGCATCCATGGTGAGTGGTCCCAACTTATGCTCATGGAATTCCTTAATTTTTTCGTCATAATACTTCTTCGATGGGTAAGACTTCTTGAGGTGTTTCTCAAAAGGTTTCTAGGTCAGTTTTCTTTCCTTCAGTCCCTTGATATCCTTGAGGTATTCCCACCAAATGAAGGCTCCTCCATTCAAATTGAAAATGGTGATCCCCACCTTAGTATTCTCGAAGTAATTATGTACCTGAAAGTACTTCTTCAGAAAAAAATAGCCATGCCTCGACTTCTTCTCCATTCTTGATCTCTCCATCAAAGGTAGGCAACTTAGCCTTCTTGAATTATTTAGTCAGAGAACTATGAGAATTCCTTTACTTCTTTCTCTTTGGAATAGTTGACTTTGTGCCACTACTGGACAACTCTATTGAAGTAGTCTTCCTGCTAGATGGCTCCAAGGAAACACTTCCACCATATGTGCCTTTCTTGGCATCTCGATGCCTCTTTTTTGGAATAAATTCTTCGCACATCGATATGAGCCAATTCGTTCTTTTAAGCATCTAAATGGGTTTTAAAACTCTTCAATTTCTACAACTCTATATTACTTGGGCCTTGTTGCAAAGTTTTTCGAATCTCCAAAAAAATCTCCAGTAATATTGCAATCAACTCAACCTATTTGGCATGAGATCTCATGAGCCTTTCATTATATACCTTCATAATTCTAACAGTGTACATCAAATTGGGAGGGGTTTCTATATCCCTATGGCCATTAGATTCCTCAGCTCTAATATGTGAGATGTATTCCATGTTGTGTTGCACCATTCACATCTATTTCCTTTTAGTGTGTCCTATGTGTTGAAACAAAAGTTATCATTATCCATGATATCTGCATTTTAAAAAATACATATCATGTAATATTAAAATATTTCTAAAAAACATTAAGCGAACTCGGTGGACCATTTAATCTTAGGGTTTGAAATCTTCTCTGATACCACTCGGTAACACGCCCAAACCCCTAATATTCTCTTAGGTTGATGGGATGTTAAAATTTCTCCTTCTCAACTAAGATCTTATATATCTCTAAAGTATGTATATGGATTCTAATCATCGAGAGATTTCCAACGACTATGACCTTGTTCAATTATGATATTTGAATCTTAAGTTACAACCTCCCAAACTTTCCAGTCCCTCATTAACAAGATCCACCTTACTACCACATGGTATCCACATGGCTTCCTACCAATTTTGCCATCCAATGTGGCATTGGAATGGTGTCAATGTGGAACCTTCCCCTAACTCACCACTCAAGGGTTCCAAATTCATGAAACCTTTTTTCATCATCATCGTCAGGGTCTACCTCCCATGAGATATCATTCACCCCAACTACCCTGCTCCAACAACAACCACTCTAGTGGATTACTCCTCAAATCTGATGGTTATTGGGTTCTAACAATAAACAGCTTGGATCTTGTTGACACCCCTATCTTTCACGACAATTAATGCTCATCCCTTAAACTTTTATCACATGACCATGTGGGGCCCACAAAATATTGACAGTTGTCATTAGACTGTACCCACTCATCGATCAACGACCGTTGTTTGATATTTAATTCCCTTTTATTCATTGTCTCATCCTTCAGACCTCTCCCTAGGCCTCTACTCTCCATCCTCCAATCAATGGCTAGGATCTGATCACATCCATATCTAACGGTTTAGGTTGTGGTTGAAGTCATACGGACTTCTAGTCCTCTCTAGGACCAATTGTGTCCATCATCCATTCCACTAGTGACACATATCACCCCGTGGAAACATGTCGGCTTTTATGATGGAACGTCATGTAAACATGACATTATCACCCCCCCTTTTCACTCCTATATGGAACCTATGGAAATATATGGAAGATATCAGCTCTCACTTATGTATCGATTAATGGCTATCATCTCTTTTCAGGGTTCTCATCATCGTCGACACTCTCTGGACTCATCACTCACTTCACCAACCTTCTATCCCTGATAATGATGCATATGGAACCAATGGTCTAGATCTTGTACAGATCGCTCCCAACTAATCGATGCTCCTTGTCCCATCTCTAGAACCTTGTCGTGATTGTCAAAATTCACATAAGTCTCATCATTTGATCTTTCTCGATCACGATGTTTTCCTTGATGTAGGGTTATTATCTACTTAACCCGCCAAATTGACAGCTATAAACCCTCTCAACTCAACACAGGGATTTATGTTGGTTAACGATATGATATGGAACTTAACCAATTTCATGGATTATTCAAGGATTTTACCAAGTTGTTAGGAGTTTGAATCTAACTCTGAGATTGTCAAAAAATTCCTAACTTCGTACAGAGGAAGATTCTTGCATATCTTGCAAGCTTTGCACTTAAAACAGGTGATCTTCCCATATTTAGGATCTCTCGACCTACACATGAACTTCCCCATCACCAAGGCACTTTCATCCTCTCCCATATGAATATTTTATCCATGTTCTACAAACGTTCCTCCAAAGGTGCAAGGTCCTCAGGGACACAAATTGTCCATACTTATTCATTTTCATAATTTAATAGGTTAAAAAATGACAACAAAAAACATATCCCATTTACTCAGGGGTTCAATTTTATTGATTATGAGCATTCACATTTCCCATCTAGATCAAACAAACATATAAATCATTTCATTCATGCACACTTAAAAAAATCAAGTTAAATACTTATTTTTTCAGGGAAATGTCCATAACTAATTGAATGAGAGGGTACACCTTCCCACACAACCTTAGGCCATACTATGGAGTGCCTTCCTATAGTACACCACCCTTGTCCCAAACCATGATACCAAAAGGGTAAAGATTAATATGGTTTCCAAGCTTAGGATGATCCAAGAAGGTTACTCTCCTTCCTCCTATGACAATAGTAGAAGTTGTCCCCTTCCCACTGAGCTCAGGGTCTCTATAAGTTTATCAGGTATTTTATCTATTGGATTTAATCTACACAAGGGAGTCCATTCTCTATTATATAGTCCCTCGGTGAGATTCCCTTCTAGTTTCGGTTTATGTCTAGTAAGTACCAATTTGTATCCCTCTATTTCTCTAGTTTGGATCTGGGTCTTCTCTGTTTCAGGGTGATCATCATAAAATTAAACAAGCTTCCTATTTTCTTCTAGGGAGGAATTTAATTCTCTTCTCTTCTTCAATCTGTTCTCACAAACACCTATGTTCACTTCACCATTACTGTATGATCCTACTACTCACTCGTTCCTTCTTATTTAGACTCTTCTCAAGCTCCTTCGTGATCTATTCTCTTATTTTAGTTTTGTTGTGTATGTGCACCCTCATGCGTGCTTGATCCTTCCAGTAGTCTCCTCTCGTCTAGTGCCTATTTTATGGTGGTGTATTTCCACCGTTGGCCTCTTCATCCACCGATCCTCTTGGGATTCATGTGGCTTTCTTGAGGGGAAATTTTTTGGTGTCCTATGTGTTAGGTTACCTCAGTTGACCCTTTCCTTCTTCAAAATACCAAGACTGCTAGTAGTTATTAACTTCCCCAACTACCAGTCCTGTTCCTCATAATAACTCACATGGCTCCATACAAGTCTAGTACGTTGGTAGATGTATATTTATGCCTTGAAAGCATAAGATTGATTTTTAAACAAGCTTCATGTTTTCTTCATAAAAACATCTCTATCCACCTTACTCAATAACTCCATCAATTCTTGCTTCATCAATTCCCACTTGTGTATCGTGGCCAATACTTTCAAGGTTTTTCCCTCTCAGTCAAGTGTTTGGTATTTTTATTAATTAGAACACAATTACAGGCTTCATAATCATATCATATGAAATCTTAGCATAATTACAGTCTTGGGGGGGAATAGGGTGTTACAATGGGAATATGCCTGCCTATTCCTATCCCATGCAAACTCAACAATAGTCACAATTTCCAACACAAGCTCCACAACAAATTGTGCAACCCCAACAATTGAAACTTCCACCCAGACAACCTTCTAGGCCTACACAACTCCCTATGCATCATGTCCCTAATATTAATAACAAGGTAGCACATATTTCTTTTGGTGTCGAGCTACAATCGTTTCCCACCTGTCTGGTCACACTAGTAGGACTACAAGATATCCACTTGTGGTTGGAAAAATTTCTCCAAAAACAATCTCCCATCATCATTGAAGAATAATTAGAGAATAAAAATCCCAATCAGACAACCAATTATGATACTCCCACCATAAATAAGAAAACAACTATTGATTTATAGCATCCCCCTTCCTCCAAAGAACCTCCCTATTATAAGAGGTTAATCCTAGATATACTCGTCGCTTGCTCTAAATATGATCTCATCACCAAAATAAAAAATGTTTTCATTAAAATTCCCTTGTTGCAAGACCTTAAATACATACCGATATATGCAAATACAGTAAAGTAAATATGTTTAAAAAATTCTAGAAGAAATAAGTATGAACCACCTACCATTCAAATCATTGGAAAATATGTAGACTTGATGTCTGGACAAATATTTGTAGATAAATATGTAGATCTCGGTAACCCCATAGTCTTTGCATATATTAATGGGATATGTGTTATGAATACTTTAATTGAACATGGAGCACCCATTAAAATTATGACCATACAAACCATGGAGAAATTGAATTTTCCTAACCTTCGTCTGACTTCCACCATCCTTGAACTAGCTGACAAATCCAAGATAAAACCAAAGGGAGTATTAGATGATGTTATTGTCTCTTTGGATTCATGGGAGTACCACATATACTTCATGGTCTTACAGCCCAAGTCTCCTTCTATAGGACACCTCATAATCCTTGGTAGGCCATGGATTGCTACCACGGATGCTTTCATAGGTTGTATATTCAAAAACATGTTTATTTCACATGGGGATTGATTGAAACAAGTAACCTTATACCCACCTGAAAAACCTCTCATTGAGCTAGAAAATATTCTATGGTATGATAATATAGACAATGATGAGAAATTTGTACAACTAGCTTTTATAGTAGATCGGGTAATAAAATTTAAAGGAGATACAGATGAAAACTAGATCAACACGCTTATTTGCAATTCAGATTTTATACAGAATTCTAATTTGTTTTCTCTTTCATTAGATCATATTTTTAAGGTTGATGTGCAGGAAACTAGTGATATAACATCCCTATCTTCATTGTGCAATATCGTAGCATCCACCACACAAAAAATAGAGTGCTAAATCATGCTTGTTCAAATAAACCAAGGTGAATTTCTACATATAAATTCTAAGCTTACTCAATACCAAAATGAAAAGTTAATCCAAGTTTTACAAGAACAATCAAAAGATTTTTCATGGGAATACCATGATATGAAAGGTATAAACCCTGATACTTGTTCTCGACATATTTATACTTAGAGTGATGTCCATCCTATCAAGAATCCCCAAAGGCACATGAACCCATCCCTTAAAGAAGTATTTAAAGATGAATTGCAAAAACTTATTGATGTCGAGTTTATCTATCCAATTTTTTATAGTAGATGGGTATCACATCTCGTAGTAGTCCCAAAAAAAGAATGGTAAATGGAGAATTTGTGCAGATTACTAAGAGTTTAACAAAGCCCCCATGAAAGTATTTTCATCACCAAGTTCTAGATACCCTAGTGGGAAAGAAGTACTTTTCATTTGTGGATGGTTTTAGTGGCTATAACCAAATATATGTTGCACCAAAGGACCAAGAAAAAACTACATTCACATGTCCGTGGGGTATTTTCTCTTATCGAGTGTTACCCTTTGGATTGTGTAATTCTCTAGCCACATTCCAAAGAGCAGTGCTAGGAATCATTTTTTACTTAATCTGTGACTACATTGAGGTGTATATGGATGAATTTACTGTCTATAGTAACTCATTTGAGGGATCATTAGAGAACCTTAGAAAGGTCTTAATCAGATGCCAAGAAACCAACCTTTATTTAAGTCATGAAAAATTCCACATGTTTCTAACCAAAGGTGTTGTTCTTGGACATATTATCTCTTCTGCAGGAATTTAGGTAGATCCAAAAAAAAAAAAAGATTAAAAAAATTAAAATAAAAAATAAAAAGTTTTTTCAAAACTCCAAGTTCCCAACACTCTGAAAGAGGTAAGAATTTTTCTCGGTTATGTTGGTTATTATAGGATATTTATAGAGAATTTCACAAAGATTTTTGCACCATCGTTCAAGTTATTTTCTAAAGATGTTAAATTTTCTTGGAATGATCAATGTCAACATGCATTTGAGACTTGAACAATTATTCTTAGTTTTATTATCTGATATGTCAGTTTTCCTGGAGGATATTGAGCGGAAACCCTAGTGCTCTGAAACAATCTCTAGGCACACCTCGATGCATGATCAAAACGAGCCATCGCACAACAACCAGCTGCTACGAATAGGCACAGACTATCTCTGGGTCTGATCTGTCAGAATGAATCCAGAAGAGGGGGGGAAACCCCCCTCATATAGAAATGTTATAGCCAATGATCGATCAGGTACAAGAGAAAAACACCCATCATTCGAGATGTCATTGAAGATACGCGATCAGCTTCTTTCCAGAGAACAAGGAATCAGGAGGGAAATTGATGTGGAAGCCAGTACGTCCCATCCAAAAGCACCTCACAGGTGGGAGCTTGGAAAATGAATCCCACAAATGGAAAAACCATCGAGATACCTCATAATCTCAACAAGAGTGGGTGAACACACGTAGTTCATGAGAGAGCATGCCCTCATTGGCAAGTTTCTAGGACTATGGTCATCCGAACGTGACCTAAATAGATGGATAAAACACTAGTGGAATCCTAAAGGTGACTACGAGGTTCAACTCAGATCTAAAGTTTTTTTCACAATCATTCTGTACAACCTAGAAGACAGGGACCGCATCTTTGAGAGCAGGCCATGTTTCTACAACTCGACAGGGTTATTATTTCGATTATGGATGGAACGATTCAGCCTAGACAAGGAGGACTTCACAATGGCTCCAGTCTGGATCTGCCTATACTACTTGCCGCAAGAGTTCTAGCTGGAGGAAATCCTAATGGGAATAGGGAATACAGTGGGTCACTACATCAAAACCTCATAAGCCACAAAGCAAAGGAAATACACTTCATACGCCCAAATTTGTGTTTATATGAATATCTCTAAGGCCCTACTGGGATCAGTAACTCTGGAATATCAGGATGAATATTGGCAACAAACGCTGGACTACAAACATATTCCTTTCTGCTGCGGGAAATGCCATGAACACGACCACCTCTTTAGAGACTTCCCTCTAAATAAGCAAGCTACCAAAGTAAGTTATACCACATAGAAAGATGGCTTCACCACTATCATGGCCAGAAAAAAAACCCTCCAAGAAAGTAGAATCCAGACCCCAAACCTAAGATCTCGACTAAAAACTCCTATGAGATTCTGAATCATCTACCAAAGGACAAAGAAACCCAAAATCCGCACAAAGAGCAACAACAGGGTAAAGGAAAGAACCAAACCCCTTCCTCCTCTGGCCCAAATCGTGAAATCTACCCAGAAGAGAGGGGAGACGTAGATGAAGACACCTTAATGCAGTTGGACGACCGAGATCTAGTAGGCATTGACCTAGAAAAACTTGAGGAGGACCTCAATCAAAAGGATCTACAAGCCCTACCTGAAGAGCAACTATGAAAGGTACATAAGGTTTTTCTTGAATCCTCAACAGGATCCACGGCATGCCTAGGTATAGTCACAGACTCAAGCTTAGACTCAAAAAGGATACCGCGAGAGAACAAAAGAAGGGGGAGGAAATCATCACATCAACTCATCAAGGAGGCGGACAATCTTATGTTCAACTCAGGGTAGATTCACAAGCTCTCGGAGGGATACCTCCACCCAACACCACCCTCATTATGATGAAGATCATCACCTGGAACATTAGAGGACCCAATGGTCTATCCAAACAAAAGATCCTCCGAGACTACATCAAAGAAGAACATCCAAATATTCTAATGTTACGGGAAACGAAATGTGTTGGGGAAGATGCAGAAACCATCTTCCAATGCATTTGGAGAGGATGTGATTTTGTTCTAACAGACTCCACAGGGGCCTCAGGGGGTCTGGCCATACTATGGAACCCATGCAACATTACTCTAAGAAGATATTTTTCTACAATAGGCACAATAACGGTCCACTTCGAGGTCATGGGTTTGAATCAAGAGGGGGCTATCACAAATGTCTATGGACCCCAAAGCCAATAGGGAAAAGACAAACTCTTGGAGCAGCTAGCCCTTATCAAAACATGGCTGACCACACCCAACTGGATCTTAGGCGGTGATTTTAATATGATCCTGTCATTGGAAGAAAAACAAGGAGCGAGAAAAAGGCTTGAGGAAGACAGTGGTAAGTTCAAAACCCTCATTGATCAACTAAAGCAAGTAGACATTGAAAATAGCAATGGCACTTTCACCTAGTCCAACCGTAGGTCAGGAAACCAACATGTTGCCTGCCGTCTGGACCGCTTCCTTGTGGCCGAAGAACTAATTGAAGAAGCCCCTTGTATGGAAAGTCTCATTCTCCCAAAAGTTGGGTCAGACCATTGGCCAATTTCCTTTAACCTAGAAACAGGGGAAACACCCAAATACAAACCCTTTCGGTTTGAGAAACTCTATCTCTCACACCCGGACTTTCATCAGCTTGCAAAATCCTGATGGGCTCAGGTAGAAATATATCATGGCACAAGCATGTACAAATTCTAGCAGCGCCTCAAAAACTTCAAGAAAGTGTTGAAGCACTGGAACAAGAACACCTTTGGAAACATATTTCAAAGCATACAGGACATAGAGAACAAACTAGGGGAGATACAAAAAACTTTCATTTCAGGAACTCGAACTGTTGAACTAATGAAAAAGGAGGAGGAGCTTCAAGCGCAATTAGAAGAGAGGAAAAAGAAAGAGGAAATTTTGTGGAGGCAGAAATCTAGGGTACAATGGCTCAAAGAGGGGGAAAAGAACACAAAGTTCTTCCACAGAGCAATGGTGCATCACCGACACATTAACATAATTACTTATTTGGAGGATGGCCAGGGTAATCCAATCAGAGAACACACCCAAATAGAAGCAGAGATTAACAACTACTACCGTTACCTCCTAACGGACACCAAGGAGGATAGAACTACAGCAATCAGGTGAGTAACCAGTCACATACCCTCTATGGTGACTCCTGAACAGAATGCAACCCTAATGCGACCTATCACCCAAGAAGAAGTGGACCAAGAAGTAAAAGCTATGCCCTCAGGGAAGGCCAAATCCGAATGGATTTACCACTGACTTCTTCCATCATTGTTGGGACCTAATTAGGGAAGAAGTATGGGAGGTAGTAGAGGAATCGCGTACCTCAAGCCAAGTCATCCCTGCCCTCAATGCTACTTTTCTCACCCTAACTTCGAAAGAGGAGCGGGTCACAAATCCCAAATAGTTCAGACCTATTTCTCTCTGCAATGTCATTTACAAAATCATAACAAAGGTGGTCACGAACCGCCTCAAGCCAATTCTTCCCTTTGTCATATCCAAGGAATAAGCAAGGTATGTAGAAGGTAGACAAATTATGGACAACGTCATTTTGGCTCATGAGGTCATCCACTCTCTCAAGTCAACAAAAACTCCAGGTATGCTAATTAAACTTGATCTTTCAAAGGATTTTGATAGAGTCAGCTGGCAGTACCTTCAATCCATTTTAGATTCTTTCGGATTTCATCATCAATGGGTAAATTGGATCTTAAACCTTACCTCCTCATCCTTCTTCTCTATCCTAGTCAATGGGGTCCCATCCTGACCATTCTCACCATCCAAAGGTATCAGACAAGGTGACCCCCTATCACCTTTTTTGTTTGTGCTCATGGTAGAAGGCCTGGGATGCTATATCAAGTCAGCGGTCCTAGAAGGATCCCTCAAAGGCTTACCCCTGCACAATATCCAACCAACACCCTCACATAGTCAATTTTTTGATGACACCCTACTCATGAACTCCCCAACTACAAGGGAGGCAAACAAGCTTAACTCTATCCTCTCTGATTTCACAGAGGCGTCAGGCATGACTCTCAACCTAGACAAATCCAAACTCTACTTCTTCAACACTCTGGAAGCTATCCAAATTCATATCTCCAGACTCCTGGGAATACCCAAGAGCTCCCTTTCGTCCAACTACTTAGGCATTCCTCTAACGGGCACAGCGGCCAGATCCATTTCCTGGGACAGCCTTCTTATTTCCATATCCAACAGGCTGAGAAACTGGACCTTCATACCCCTCAACATCGTAGCCAGGCTGGTCCTACTCAAGTCTGTCCTACAAACCCTACCTACCTACCTTTTCACAGCCCTAGTGGCCCCCAAGCAGGTCATCAAAGAAATAAGGAACCTCCAAGGAAATTTCCTCTGGCACGGACACCAACCAAATAAGAAGTGGGCACTAGTAGGATGGGACAAGATCTGCACTCCAAAAAGTATGGGAGCGTTGGGACTCCGAGATCCAGGGAAACTCAACCAAGTAATGGGAGCCAAAATGTGGTGGAGATGGTTAAAAATGCCAACAGCGTTATGGGCGCAAATATGGAAGCAAAAGTACGCTCCTCTCACACAAGAAAACCATCTCATGAGACACAATGACAGAATACAGGGATCTAATATTTGCAACACAGCATGGCAAAATAGAGACCTGGTGCAAAATCATGCCTTTTGGGAGGTCTGAAATGGAGAAAGCGCTATGTTCTGGCAGGACTCATGGAAGCAACTCAAAGCTCTAAGTGACCTGGAAGAGCTACGCCCCCTCAAACAGGCTCTAAACTAGGACACACTTCTGAGGGTGAAAGATATTTGGAAACCTGTGGATCAGAGACTACAATGGCGTCATTGGAAAACCTCTAATCAGGAATTAGGGGTCCCAGAGGACTTAAACCTGCAAGCCTGGAAACACTATGCAAGTCACCGGAAAATCCCCAAGCAAGAAGGCCTGGATATTCTTTGATGGGGACACTCCACTACTGGCAACTTCTCAGTCAAAGAATCCTACTACCTACAAGGCAACTACCAGAATCAAGATAGGGAGAACATATGGAACAAGGTTTGGAACCATGTACTTTGGCCCAAGGTTTCCACCTTCCTCTAGCTTATTGCACACAACAAAGTCCTAACTTGGGAAAACCTCAGGAGAAGAGGCTTCATTGGACCCTCCATATGCGTCTTATGCCACCAACAAGAGGAAACCAAGGAACATCTATTCAATAGATGTTCCTTCAGTCAGTGGATTTGGGACCAAGGAGCTCAAATAATGCGTCGATCCAACCAAAACAGGAGAAGCATCAGTGATACGCTTGAAAATTGGGACTCGATCACCTACAACAATCCTCTGCTAGAATACATTTGGCAACTCCTCCCAGGATTCATTCTCTGGAAAATCTGGAAAGAACGAAACAAAAGAATCTTTCACTCCAAAGCCTCCACACCAGGCTTAACTTGGAAAACAATTGTCACACTTGTCAAGGAAACAATTAGAAGCAAACCCTGGAAACTAGAGGAATTAAATTGCAGCCCGGAGGAGAAATCCATACTCCACAACTGGCAGCCTAACCTAGCCAATCAATTGATGATAAAGGCACCTAAACATCATCATAGCAGCCCAACCATCTGGACCCCTCCTCCAACAAATTTCATAAAGATCAACTTCGATGGGGCCTCCAAAGGGAACCCGGGACCAGCGGGATATGAAGCCACACTCAGAAACTCCAATGGCAAGATCCTTTGTCTGGTAGCAAGTTACTTGTGGGAAACCACAAATAATGTGGCAGAGCTAACGGGTCTCTTGCAAGGTCTCCAAGTAGCAATCGATAGACACCGTCACAAGATCATCCTAGAGGGGGACTCACAAATTGTCATCCAGCTAATCACCAAGATCCTCCATGGGGAAAACCCGCTGAAAAATCTCACCCAGCTGGCGACTCTCAGGGATGCTAGAGGAATTCATAAGCCTCCTTAGAACTCACCTCAGCATCATACCCTCTCATGTGAAAAGAGACGCAAACAGGGTAGCGGACTGTTTGGAAAATGAAGGGGTAGAAAAGGAGACAAAACACATATACTGGGAAGCACACATCTCTGGAAGCTTAGACATCTCATATCGGTGTCATGCTTTGGCCAACAGGGATCTCCAACCCCCAGATGGGGTGCCACGTCGAGAAGGGAGTACACGCGGGAATGAGCTGGGAAGATCCATAATTAATGGCCATCGACTCCCATCTCCTCACCATTAATATGGGAGTGAGCCCCAGCAGCCAACACCAGAGGACGAAGCCTCTCATGCGAGTGAAAAGGATAGCATATCAGTGCACTAAGAATAGAGCCTTAATGGCCAAGGCTGTCATGGTCACCTTCATCTTTATCATTCGCCCTGAGGGATATGATATGCATTTGGAAATTAAATGGCCAAAGGCTGAACCTTCGGAGTGTTGGAGCAGGGACACTTATCCAGTCGGCATTTCGGTTATAGCCCTGCTTCTCCACATGTCGAGAGCAAGGGGACGGCCTCACAGAGGTGCGGTGTGGTATGCATTTGACTCCCGTAGGAAACAATAGAAAAAGTTCAAAAAAGTGTTGGCTTAGGAAACTAGGAAGCCTGGGAGAACCAGAATGCCTCCCATGGTGTATGTGGAGGAGATTGTTCTAGACAAACCCATCCAGGTTCCCTCAGAACATCTCCTCTTCATTGTCCCGGATAATTGGGATTTTCCCACCTGTTTCATGAACGATGCCAAGCCTCAGGTTCCAGGAATGACACACAGTCACAAGGAAGATTACCCAGCAGGGGAATACACAACCTGCTATGTTGAGGAAGAATTCCCGGGAAACACAAAAGAAAAGGAAAATTCAACAAGCGGCGAACCTCCAGAGGAAGCGGCACAGTAAGACAAGATGCAAGGACAACAAGGTGGCAGTGCAAATGAAAACAAGGAGGATATTGGTGCAGAAGAACCAATTCCCCTCTCCTCCTCTCAGGGAGAATGGAAGGACCAGCCTCCACTCCTCCACCTGGAGCACCTGGAACTGATTTTTGAAATGCTCAGCATGGTGGAAGAACAAATCCATAGGGCCATCCAAATTAGTCAATGCCTCGACATGATGTACGTGGCTTACTCCAGCACATCTCCAAGCCGACAATTCCCTACGTGCGCACAGGCCTACGTGATTCCAATCAGACTGGGAAAGAATAGCAAAGATTACAAGAACACTGAGTAAAAGGCTTTGTGAATTATCATAGTTAGAAATTTTATTTTGTTTCAAACCAGAGCTTTAGCTTAGTTAGACTATAGTTATGTTGCTAGTAGTAAATTAAGGAACAGACTTAAACTAATGGCGGCCATGCGTCCTGGTTTCCTTCGGGCAGGGTAGATGGTATCCTGCTTAATTTTGTTTGAAAACGAGTGGCATGGAACAGCCAGCTGTCTCAGTTTCCTTTTTAGGTGGGACAACTGGCACTCCAAATGACTTTGTAAACCTACAACCTCAATATAACAGGATCCTCCTTTTTTATTTAAAAAAAAAAAACATGCATTTGAGACTTTAAAAGAAAATCTTTCAGTTGCACCTGTTCTGAGGGGACCAAATTGATCACTTCCATTTCCCATTTCCATGTATGCCTCTGAAACCACTCTCGAAGAAGTCTTAGGGTAGAAATAAAACCAAACCCATTATGCCATCTACTTTGTTAGCAAGAACCTCACACCTACTGGACTTAATTACATTGTCACTTAAAAAGAGTTTTTAGGAGTTATTCATGAAACAAACAAGCTTAGGCATTATATAAGTATTCATTCACAGTGATGACTCTACCATTCACTACTTAATGAACAAAAATATCATTAATGGTAGGATTACCAGATGGCTCTTGTTGTTGTAGGAATTCAATATCACCATTGTAGATCGACCTAGTAAGGAAAATCTAGTTGTATATTTCCTTTCTAGAATACATAATGAAGGTGAAATCACTCTTGTAGATGATGGCTTCCTGAATGAACATTATTTGTTGTGTCCACTCACTCTCTTTTTTTTGCAAACATCACCAATTATTTGGCTACTGAAAGGCTACCTCAACACTTGTGATCCAGGGAGAAACAAAAGATTGTCGGGCTAAGTGTTACCTACTCATGGGTTGGTGGTGATCTTTTCCGCACCGGACCAGATGTCATCATATGAAGGTGTGTTCAAGAAGATGAATTTTTTTATATTTAAAAGTGTGCCATGATGAGCCATGTGGGGATCACTTCATAGAAAAAAGGACAACTTATAAGGTATTGCATTTAGGGTACTATTGGTCCACCCTTTTCAAGGACTCCAAGAAGTACGTGAAGAGTTGTGACAGTTGTCATAGAATGGGATGAGAAATTCATGTCGATAAGATTCCCTTGCACCCTCAAGTACTTATCAAACCATTTGAAAAGTGGGATTTGGACTTTTTCGGGCCTATCACTCCCATGTCGAGAAAGAGAAGGTAAATTATTGTATGCATTGATTATGTTACTAAGTGGGTAGAAGCCAAAACTTTACTTAAATATAATAAATAGTCAGTTGCATATTTTCTTTATGAGGATATTTTCATTCGATTTGGTGTTCCTAGAGAAGTTGTCACAAATATAGGGACTTAATTCATGTCGAATCTCATCCAATCTATCACCCAACAATATCAAATTGAGCACAAGAATTATTCTTTGTACCATCCACAAGCTAATGGACAGGTAGAATCCACCAATAAAGTCCTAGAATCTATTTTCACAAAGATTGTTTAGATTCAGCATAGAGACTAGGAAGATCTGTTTCATACAGCATTGTGGGCTTAGAGAACTAATTGGAGGAACTGTTGGATTACTAAGAGGGTGAGGTGAATCAGTAATAAAGAAATTTAATCCTTTTTCACCATAAAATGAAAGTGTTATATCAATGTAGAATTATCATCCAATAGTTGTAGAGTAAATAAACAATGAACAAATGAGCAATCACACACATACACAGTACACCGGTGTTTTACGTGGAAACACAAAGTGGAAGAAAACCACATAATCATTTTTCTTATATTTCTTTAAGAATTACATTCATTGGAAGCACCAACTTCCTTTGTTTTCCAGCTGCAACTAGAAGGAGGCTCCAACCCCCTAGTTTCTCAGGCTACAACCTGAAGGAAGATCCAACTCTCCAATTCTCTGGCTACAACCATAAGGAGGCTACAACCCCCTAGTTTCTCAGGCTACAACCTAAGGGAAGATCCAACTCTCAAATTCTATGGCTACAACCAGAAGGAGGCTACAAGCACCTATGTTCTCCGGCTACAACCAGAAGGTGGCTACAACCACCTTTCCTTTTCCCGTCCAACCGCCCTAATGTAAAAGCAAAATGATGGAACCATTGTCACACTATCACTGTGAGACATATTTTTGTAAGCCTGTACCAATAAACCTATAACAACCTGTACCAATAACCTATGCCAACATGTGCCATACATCAACCTGTACCTCAACCTGTACCATAAACAAATGCATCAACCATGCACCAAACTTGTACAAATAACCTGTAATCAACCTCTACCATAAACAAGTACATAAACCATGCACCAACCTGTAACTCAACCTGTACCATTAACGATTTCATCAACCATGCACCAAATATGTACCAATGATGCATAAAATACACATAAACTATCACTCGTCAAGATGTACCAACATCATCAACTATACGCCGCATGTATGTGCCAACTCGTCAATTAATTGTCTCAACCATGTACCCAACATGTACCTCAACCAAAATCCCTCATCACTTTTATCATCCAAATCTAATTTGATCACATATACCTCAAACACTATACCACAAGTCTATACCTCAAACCATGTTCTAGAACCTCACTATTATACAACCTCTATCTGTACCAATAACTTCAACAGCATACCTCAACCAAAATCCCTCAACCATGAACCAATACTAAACTTCATTAGATCTACCTCAAATGAACTCGACAACAAGTCATAAACTCCCAAGAGGGCATCCAACATATTTACAAGGAAAACCCTCAACTTGATTCATAAATTCAACACTACACATATGAAAACCACACATTTTTCTTCTTGTAGCATTCTGCTATAGCGATTTTTCTATCGCGGTTTTTCTGCCGCAGTTTTTCTGCCACACTTTTCCTGCCACGATTTTCATGTCGCGCTTTTTCTGCCGCACTATTCCTACCATGATTTTTCTGCCGCACTTTTTTTGCTGCACTTTTTATGCCGCACTTTTCCTACCGCAATTTTTATGCCGCACTTTTCCTACCTCACTTTTTCTGTCGCAGTTTTCTTGCTGCGATTTTTCCGCCACACTTTTTTTTTCCGCAGTTTTTCTACCACAATTTTTCTACCGCACTTTTTCTGCTGCACTTTTCTTTCTGCACTTTTTCTGTCGCACTTTTCCTACCACATTTTTTCTTCTTCACTTTTCCTGCCACACTTTTTCTGCTGCAATTTTTCTCTATCAATAATACTTGCCCAAATAACCTTTCACAAAAATAAATATTCAATGATATTCAAGTGTGATTTGAATGAGAAACCCTTGCCTCTTATTTATACTTTCATGTAGCATCCTCAAGGGGTTACCTTTAAACCATTTTAACCCACTTTCCTTATTTTAGGGTTAACCCACTTATAATCACTTTCCATAATTAGTAAGTTCTCCATTAACTTTATTATTTAAATAATTTATTTTGCATCCTCTTTGACTTATAGTACACTCATCACTTCACTTTATTATTTAAATAATTTCTTCTTTGCAAACACTTTAACTACTTTGACCTTTTGGGGCTTCTAGATGACTCATGAGGGTTCTCCAACTTCACATGGCCATAACTCTCTAACTGTGAGGAGTTATGTGATGTTCCACATACCACCGGAAATGGCATGACATGTACTATCCATCTAGAATAGTCTTACCTAAAAATATATAAAAAATCATACCATTATCCATCAAACAAACTTGGGTACATTACTCAAAAATTTGTGCTACCGTAATTCTCTACCGAACTTTCTTGAAGGGTTGACATCAATGAAAATCAACCCAATTAATCAACAATATCCCCATTTGGAATTGATGGAAACACTCAGATGCAATATTGAAGTCATGTCATGCAATACTAAAGTCATATCACGCATACTCCCACTTTGACCATCACTCCCTTTGGAACCATGCCTCTGTGCTCAACCTCTGATAACCATCACTCCCCCTGGAAACATGCCTATGTTCTCTACATTTGATAAATATATCCCCCTTTGTCATCAATGGAAAAGGTATATTTCCATCCAGGACTGCTCCCCCTAACTGAACTCTTTCTAAAACTGATCTCTCGACCTAATCTATCCTCTTTATGGTTCTTCCTCGTGTACATATGAGACATATAAGATAAGCATGAAAAAGAATTCATTTTGAAGTAGAAATTACTCCGAGTCTCTAGTGAATATACTCAAAGGCTTCCCTTGGAAGAGGTTTTGTAAAGATGTATGTCACTTGTTATTTTGTGCCCACATATTCAACTATGATGTTCTTCTCTGCAACTTGTTCCCATAGAAAGTGATACTTGATTGGAATGTGCTTCATCTTGGAGTGCATCATCGGGTTCTTTGAGATACTAATGGTGCTTGTATTATCACAATAGATTGGAATGGGCTCATCATACTCAACCTATATATCTGTCAGATATTTTTTCATCCATAGAACTTGTGTACAACATGTTGTTGTTGCAATATACTCTGCCTCAACTATAGATAATGATACTAATGATTATTTCTTGCTTATCCATGATACTAACAAATCACCCAAGTAGAACGCTTCTCCATTGGTGCTTCGTTGGTCATCAATGCAACCTACCAAATCTACATCTGTGTAGGCAATAAGTGATAGATCATTTGCTTTTGGATACCATAATCCAAAATCTCTTGTTCCTTTGAGAGATCTGAAAATCCTATTCACTGCTAATACATGTGATCCCTTTGGTGTTGCTTGAAATCATGCCACCTGTCCAACTTCCTACATTACATTTGGTATGGATGTTGTCACATATAGTAAGCTACCAATCATTGACCTATATTGCCTTTGTTCTGTAGACTTTGAATCATCATCTTTGTTCAACTTTCAACTGGTTTGCATAGGAGTGATAACTGGTTTTCAATATTCCATTTTGAACCTCTTCAACCTTTCTCGAATCTACTTAGTTTGAGAAATAAAAATTCCTTGATTTCTTTGACATATTTGAAGACCTAGAAAGAAGGATAGCTCTCTGAGTAATGACATTTCAAATTCATTATGCATATCCTTTGCAAATTTATGGCTTAACCTATCATCATTGCTTCCAAAAATAATATCATCAATATAAAATTCAATTAATAAAATAATATCTTGAGTTACCTTGATGTAGAGGTTGTTGTCTGCACTTCCTTTTCTGAACCCTTCATGTTGTAAATATTTATTCAGTATAGATTACCATGCTCTAGGATCTTGTTTTAGACCATACAAGGCCTTCTTAAATTTGCACAAATAATATGCGTTCTCTGACAATTGAAATCCTTCTGGTTGTTCAATGTAGACTTCTTCTTCATCTTATGCCTCTTCTGCATAAATTTGTTCCATTGATTCATTTTCTTCTTCCTTTAATTCTTTTCCACATGTTTCATCAATTGTTACATTGATGTTTTCCACAACTTTGTTCAACCTTGGATTGTAACACTTGTATGTTTTCCTTGTACTTGAGTAACCAACAAGTACTCATTTTTCCACATGAGATTCAAACTTTCCCATTCTTCCATCTTCTCTTTTGATGTAGCATTTTATTCCAAATACTCTGAAGTGCTTCACATTTGTTGGTCTTCCTTTCCATAGCTCGTAGGAAGTTTTTTCATTGTTGTTTCTGAGAATTACTCTATTTTGAATGTGAATTGTTGTATGCACTGCATGTGTCCAAAAAATATCTGTCAATTTTGAATCCATTAGCATTGTTCGAGCCATTTCCTATGTAATTATCATACATTATGATAATGTTCCTTTGTCTTGGAACCACTCTCTGAACCAATCTATGAATCCATGATCTCGTCCATTGTCATATATATGTCCAAACCTGCTAAGTGTTCTTATGAATCCATCTATGTCCATATTTTCCAAGACTCTATTGCACATTGTCCATAATGTTGACCTATTTATCATTGTACTATCATAAAGTATTCACTACTACAACTGATTTTGCTTCTTCTACCTGACTGCTTTGGATCTGTCTATTCAAAATCTGCAAGTTCCTCAAAAGATGGTTCTTTGGTCTGTCACAAATATCTCGTAGCTCCCCCTATCTAATATTCATGTTACCTGGGAGTCTCTAAGTCAGATGGCTCAGAACAATTCCTACTTTGATGTGTATTCATCATCATCTTCATTGGTAGATTCATCATCTCTATGAGCTCTAACTTCTTTCTTTATGTCTGTGGATTCATCTTTCACTACAATTCCTGAAAGTACAATCTCTTGAACATGTTCCTTATTTACATGTCCTTATTTTCTTTCAGTTGTTTTCCAAAAAAAATTGTATCTGACATATTTATTTTTTTTGTAGAATTTTATTTATCTCGTTTTAATGCCAATCTTGTGATCTCTGGGACCTGGTATTTGTTCACCTATTCTCTGTGTTTTCTTATCCATACTTTCTTACATGTGATATTAGTGTTCTATTTCATGGAAGTATCGATCATGTTTCTACAATAACTAGCTATGTGTCCATAGTTATGAAATTTGTAACATTCAATGTTATGTGGGGCCACATGGGCATTTTTTTCTTGAACATTTCTTTTATAATCCCTGCAATTTGCAACCTTATGTCCAAAGTTAGTACAATAAAAACAATGACTATAAAAGGAATTTTCATACTTGAGAATGAATGATCTTCTTTGTGGCGTAGTCCTTCTGAATTTTTGTCTTGACTGATCATGATCATGATTGAAGCTTATTTGTGGCTTGAACATGGATGGTCTTCTTGAATATGTATCTTCAATAGTTTTCTTAGATTCTGGTTGACCATGATTCCTTCCTTTGAGTACTTTTGCATAACTCTTTCTATTTTCTTCATTCTTCTTTTCTAGCAACCTAGAGTGCTTCTCTTCATTCTCTATAACTGATGTGGATGTTTTTTTCTCTTCAACATTCTTGTTGAGATTGACGATTTTACTTCTCAATCTGACAAATTCTTCTTCAATCTTCTCAACCTCTTCTTCTTTCTTCATTATCTGAGACTTCATGACTTCTTATGTTCTTTTCGCTTCTTCAAGCTGAATTTTTAATGTGATTATTTCTTCTTCAAGTCCTTTCTCTTCTTGACCAAACTTTGCCTCAAGTTGGTTTAGCTCGTTAGTTCTTTCCTTAAGATGATTTGTCAATATCTTCTCTCTCATTTCTACTTCTTCCTTCTATGCTTCTATGTTGGCTTCCAAATATTGCTTTTGATATTCAATATTTTCTTTGTTCTTTCTGGCTTATTCTAGATGAGTTCTTAAGTTCTCGATGACCTGTTGGGCTTCTTCAAAAATGTGAACACTTTCATTTTGTTTCATCATTTCTTTCTTGAGTGAATTTTTTTCTTCTCTTAGTTCATCTAAAGCACTAATCAATTCTGCTTCATAATTGTCTTCCTTTTATATTAGTTTTTCTATCTCATTTCCTTCATGTCATTCTATTTCAATATGTCTTCATTTTTCACAATTAAAGAAAAACAACATACCTCTGGTGATTATGTACTCTTCATCTTTTGAATTTGTTTGATATGGTGAACACAATTCTTCTTGATATGTATCTGCATCTTCTTTGGCATTTTCTAAATCTTCGATGGGTGAAGAATATATGTCATGTAACTTATCCCAATGTTCTTTTGCTGATGAACATTTACCAACCTTTTCTCTTGTCGGATTAGGTAATCCTTCCCAGATGAAATGCATTGCTATTTTGTTGTTATTCTTCAATTCCTTCTTGGTTGTAGTCTTTGTCATTTTTGAACTATCATACCCTGTAACAACTAATAGCCAAATATAATGTCCATGTGCATGTAAAAATACTTTCGTCCTTCTGCTCCACATCTCATACTTAAAACTATTATGAACAGTAAACATTGGTACTCCATTCTCAGAATAATCCATGATCTCCTTCCATTGGTTAAATTGTTTCCTAAAGGAACCGGCTTTGATACCAATTATTGGATTACTGAGAGGGTGGGTGAATCAGTAATAGAGAAATTTAATCCTTGTTCACCATAAAATGCAAGTGTTATATCAATGTATCATTATCATCCAATAGTTGAAAAGTAAATAAACAGTGAACAAATGAGCAATCACACACATACACAGTACACTAGTATTTTACGTGGAAACCCAAAGCGGGAGAAAACCACAAAATGATTTTTCTTATATGTCTTTAAGAATTACACTCATTGGAAGAACTAACTTCCTTTGTTTTCCAGCTGCAATTGGAAGGAGGCTCCAACCCCTAGTTTCTCAAGCTACAACCTGAAGGAAGCTCCAACTCCCCAATTCTCTGGCTACAACCAGAAGGAGGCTACAACCCCCTAGTTTCTTTGGCTACAACCTGAGGGAAGCTCCAACTCCCTAATTCTCTGGCTACAACCAGAAGGAGGCTACAACCCCCTATGTTCTCTAGCTAGAACCGGAAGGTGGCTACAACCACTTGTCCTTGCCCCGTCCAACCACCCCGACGTAAAAGTAGAATGATGGAACCAGTGTCACACTATCACTGTGAGATATATTGTTGTAAACCTGTACCAATCAACCTGTAATCAACCTATAACAACATGTACCAATAACCTGTGCCAACATGTACCATACATCAATCTGTACCTCAAACTGTACCATAAACAAATGCATCAACCATGCACCAAACCTGTACAAATAACTTGTAATCAACCTGTACCATAAACAAGTTCATCAAGAATGCACCAACCTGTACCTCAACCTGTACCATCAACGAGTGCATCAACCATGCACCAAATATGTACCAATCATGCATCAAATACACATAAACTATCACTCGTCAAGATGTACCAACATCATCAACTATACACCTCATGTATGTGCTAACTCATCAACTACTTGTCTCAGCCATGTACCCAACATGTACCTCAACCAAAATCCCTCATCAATTTCATCATCCAAATCTGATATGATCACATATACCTCAAACACTATACCACAAGTTTGTACCTCAAATGTGCTAGAACCTCACTGTTATACAACCACTATCTGTACCAATAACTTCAGCAACATACCTCAACCAATATCCTTCAACCATGAACCAATACTAAACTTTTGTAGATTTTCCTCAAATCAACTTTACAACAAGTCATAAACTCCCAAGAGGGCATCCAACATATTTACAAGGCAAACCCTCAACTTGATTCATAAATTCAACACTAAACATATGAACACCATACCTTTTTCTTCTTATAGCGTTCTGATGTCACAATTTTTCTACCGCAGTTTTTCTGTCGCATTTTTCCTGCCACACTTTTTCTGCTGCACGTTTTCTCCCACATTTTCCTGCCACGATTTTCCTGCTGCACTTTTCCTGCCGCGATTTTCCTGTCACACTTTTCCTCCCGCAATTTTCCTGCTGCAGTTTTTCTGTCGTAGTTTTCTTTCCACGATTTTTCTGTCGTAGTTTTCCTGCCGTGATTTTTTTTCCACACTTTTTCTACTGCACTTTTCTTTCCGCACTTTTTTCTGCACTTTTCCTACCGCACTTTTTTTACTGCACTTTTCCTGCCACACTTTTTCTGCTGCAATTTTCTCTATCAATAATACCTACCCAAATAACCTTTCACAAAAATAGATATTCAATGATATTCAAGTGTGATTTGAATAAAAGACCCTTGCCTCTTATTTATACTTTCATGTAGCATCCTCAAGGGGTTACCTTTTAACCATCTTAACCCACTTTCCTTATTTTAGAGTTAACCCACTTATAACCACTTGTCCACTTAACTTAACCACTTTCCATAATTAGTAAGTTCTCCATTAAATTTATTATTTAAATAATTTATTTTGCATCCTATTTGACTTATACTACACTCATCACTTCACTTTATTATTTAAATAATTTCTTCTTTGCAAACACTTTGACTACTTTGACCTTTTGGGGCTTCTAGATGACTCATGAGGGTTCTCCAACTTCACATGGTCATAACTCTCTAACCATGAGGAGTTATGTGACATTCCACATACCACCGAAAATGGAATGACATGTACTATCCATATAGAATAGTCTTACCTACAAATATATCAAAACTCATACCATTATCCATCAAACAATCTTGGGTCCATTACCCAAACCTTTGTGCTACCGGAATTCACTACCAGACTTTCTTCAAGGGTTGAAATCAATGACAACCAACCCAATTAATCAACAGGAACACTATCATATTCACACCCTATGACTTGGTTTAGGGAAAGAAAATCCTTCTCCCCATAGAGTTTCAAATCAAAAATTCCAAGACAATAACTCATTTGGGAATGAACCTTTTATATGCACAACAACAAGTATAGTACAACTCAATGAATTAGATGAGATCAGACAGGATGTCATTCAGAAAATTGCCCTTGTTCAATAGAAAACAAAGAGATAGAACGATAATTTTTTTACAAAGAAGTAATTCAAATCAAGTGACTGGGATCTCCTTTTTTATTCCAAGTTCAAAATTTTCAAAGGAAATATTATCACCCATTGGTTGGGGCCTTATGAGATAGAAAAGATTTTTGAGAATGCGTCAGTCCAGATTAATACAATTGATGAAGATCATGTCTCCTCTTTAGTGAATGGTCATAGACTGAGGTTGTATCATAAACCTATGTCTCGATATGAGTTTATTGCAGATGTACTTTAAAAAAATGAGATGGAAGTGGTAAGTGAGGAATGAAACCTTCCCTCTCCTACCCCTTCTTCTTGATTCCTTCTTCCATTTTCATTAATACAACAAAAAGAAAAAAAGTAAAAAAAAAAAAAAAATCCTAGTTGTGAAAACCAATTATTTGTCACAACCAGGCATGAATTGTGTTTGAAAACCAAATTTTCAGCGGGTAGAGTTCACGTTTTTTTTATCATGTTTTCAATTTAGTTTTTCAAAGTATGGTTCTTCAAAATCATTTTGTTTTATGCTTGCATTATATGATGTGGGATTCATTAAGTCCTCCTTCTAACAAGCCTTGTCCCATCGACTTCAACACATTGTCTAGGTTCGAGACTAGATATTTTTATAGTACCTTGGATCTTGCATGCATTAATGTCAAGTTTCCTCGCTGACAATAGTGGGAATGTGTTGGCATAGGGGCAGACCCAGTGTTCATCTCTAAAAGTGCACCAACAATCCCTAACTACCGTCCCTTCCAGCAACACCTGCGAAGCAGATGCAGTCTCACTCGAAGTAGCAATAGGGGGTTGCAGGACACAGGTTTCTACAACCAGAGGAAATACAAAGTGGATCTAAATCAATAGCAACACAGCATATAGATATCAATTACCAACTTAAACCCACTTCGCACAATTATATCTCAGATCTAACACTATGATGCAATAACAGAATAACAGAAGGTAAAAGAACACAACACCAATCCCACATAACAACAAGATATATTTGGTTTACCCTCTCCCTAGGGCTATGTCCACAGAACTGTGTTTCTTGATATATTATGTGAAAACATACAATTCTATCTGTGCTCTTAGCTTGCAAATCTCTCTTCCTTCCTCTCTCTCTTTCTCTCCCCTCCCTACGCACCCAGATGCAGGGTTGATCTTCGCACCCAAATGAATATCTTACATTGCAGAATGCTCTCACACAGCACTTCTCTCTCGCATAATACACAATAGTATCAACAAAAATGATTCTCCACAATAACGACGAACAACCACCAACCCCTCTTCTCCCATCTAGGTTCTTATTTATACATTACAATATCTCTTGGATATCCTTAGGTCGAAACCTAGGTTTCAAAACCCTAAATACCAAAACCCTAGGTGTCTAAAACCCTAGGTCCTCTTTGACCCACATTTTATGGGCTTTGCTAGCCTGTCTTTCCATCTTCCCACGAGGCCCTCCAAAGAATCTATTGGTGTCTTTTTTCCGCTTGTTGAGTTGTCCATGATCTATCTTCCTTGTTTATTTGTTCTCCTCGATCTTCTCATCCAACGGCTTGTTTTCCCTTGCTTCGCTCCTTCTTTTCTTCTTCTCTAACCACTTCGACACAATATCAGTCAATGTGCCTTCTGCACAGTTTGCACTTTGTCTTTTCTTTTCCTTTTTATTCATTTTATTTCCTAATCCATACCCAGGCCCAACAGGCCCCCAACACTCACATGTGACTCATCCCGAGGCACTTTAGGTCTAAACCTTCTGTTTCGCTTCAACTTTTGACTGCATGGAGCAACCTGTTCTCTCTATTATGTCCCTCCCTTCCTTGTGTAGACTGTCTTTTTCTGTGTTTGGTACCTAGTTTCAACTGTACCTGGTACCTAGACCCTTCTTCATATGCTTATACTGAGAGTTGTGGGACAGTTGGTTGTCATAGTACAATTTCAACCGGCTCTCATTCACCAAACCTTCCTTCCATTCTCCCTTCAAAGTATTCAACTGTGCAGCTCCTCCTTCTTTAACATAGGAAAACTCATATGGCCCAAGCCATTGTTTCCTAAACTTCCCTAGATGCTTCATGAACTTGTTGTCGTATACCAAAACCAGATCTCCTTTCTTAAAGGCTTTCTTCTTGATATGTCTATCATGGTAGGCCTTTTCTCGTTCCTTATGTACCTGCTGGTGAAATCCTAGAATGAATATGTCTTCTCCCAGCTCTACCAACTGTGTAAGCCTATTTTTCACAATGCCAGTGTCATCCATATCTGTAAATGTTGCAATTCTCAGGCTAGGAACTAAGTATTCCATAGGTACGACTGCTTCTAGACCATAAACCAACTTAAAGGGAGTCTACATTGTCAACTTCTTGCAAGTGATTCTATAGGCCCATAATATTGTTGGTACTCTCAAATCCTAATCATCTTTGTTTACACTGCAAATCTTTTTCAGCGCTATCTCCAAGATCTTATTGAAGGCTTCGACCGTACCATTTGCCTGTTGGTGGTATGGGGTGCTCTTTTTATGATCAACTACAAATTCCTAAGTCAAGGCTTCAATAGTCTTATTAATAAAATGTGTGCCTTGATCACTCATCAGGATCTTTAGACATCCAAACTTGGTTATGATATCATCAAATATGAATCTCACATCTATAGTTTCACTACAGTCCTTGACTTCTCTTACTTCTACCCATCTTGTCAAACAATTTGTTGCAATGATGATGTATCTTTATCCTGTGTGCTTCCCTGGTGGGTTGATAGGTCCCATGAAATCAATGGCCCATTTCTCAAATTCTTGTAAGGTCATCTGAGGGGCTAAAGGCATATCATCTCTTATAGAAGTTTTCCCAACTCTTTGTCATACATCGCAAGCTCTGTAGTATTCCTTAGCATCTTTGTGAAAAGTGGGCCACCAGAGGCCAGCTCTGAGAACCTTATGTGTTGTTGCTTTCCCTGCATAGTGTCGTCCTGCGATGCCCTCATGTGCCTCTTCCAGAATCAGTGGTCTTTCTTCCTCCATAACACATCTCCTTAAAATATCATTAGGTCCCATCTTGTATAGCTACCAAGCTATAAGTGAAAAATCTGCAGCATGAACTACTAGTTGTTTCTTTTGAATGATTGTATATTCATGAGGTGTCATTCCTGTTGATAGGAACTAGACTATATTGGTGAAGTAATCATCAACCTTCTTGATGTCCAGCAACTGTGCATATGGTAGTGTATCCTCCAATATAGTAGGTTCCTCTCCATTTTCTAACATGGATAAGTGGTCAGGTCCCTTGTTCATTCTCCCTAACTTGACCACGATCTTGAAATCATATTCCTGGAATAACAGAAGCCATGTGCATATTCTTCCCCCCAACATTGTCTTGTTGACTAGGTATTTCAACATAGAGTGATCAATGAACATCTTAAAGTGTCCTCCCAACAAGTAGTGCCAAAATTTATGCAGCGCATACACCATGGCTAAACCTTCTCTCTCAGTGGTAGTGTAATTTATCTCAGTTGTTGAAAGATTCATGCTAGCAAAGGCTAACGAGTGGTCAATATATCCTGCTCCTGGTTGTGCTAACACTGATCCTAATGCAATGGATTAGGCATCAACATGCACATGAAATTCCTTACTCCAATCTGGGAAAACCATAATAGGCATAGTGACCATTTTTTGTTTTAGTGTGTCGAAGCTCCCCTAACATTCTTTTGTCCATTGAAACTGAAAATATTTCTTCAAACGATTTTCCATGGGTGTTGTAATATATGCATAGCCCTTAATGAACTTTCTTAAGTATCCAATATGTCCCAGCATAGTACGTAGTTGTCTTACTGAAGTAGGAGGAGGTAGATCGAAAATAATGGCAATATTAGATGGATCTACCAGCAACCCCTGCTTACACACAATATGGCCTAGCAGCACTCCAAAGGGTGAAAACAAGATTCACGTATTTAGGTTCAGGGAAATCTAACATTTCTTTCACTTATCCAATATTAGGCTTAAACATTCAATATAATTTTGCAATAAGCCAAAAACAGTCCAATCATCAAAATATGCTTCCGGAAATTTATGTATAAATTCCTTGAATTCTTCAACCACCACCCTAGAAAATATGGTTGGTGCATTCTTCAATCCAAAAGGCATCACTGTGTACTGGTAGGATCCCTATTCTATTGCAAACGTGGTCTTATGGCGATCTTCCTTGGCAATCTTGATATGGTGATAACCCGAAAATCCATCTGTGAAGGAGTAAACTTCATGTCCTCCCACATTATCTAACACTTCGTCAGTAAACGGTGCAGGGAATGGATCATGTAAACATGCACCATTCAGTTTCCTCAAGTCTACACAGATTATGATCTCTCTTGTTTTCTTATCTTGAACCACCATAGGGCTAATCCATTCTGACTCTTCAACAGGTTCTATGATTCCTACTTCCAACATTCTGTCTAGTTCAATCTTGACTTTCTGCTTATATTTGGGATTCAATCTGTAGGGTCTCTGCTTGACTGGCTTTGCATCTGGTTTCAAGAGAATATTCATCTCTCCCATGGGCCCTGTTGTTCCTGAGTTTATGTTTTAAGGCTATAAAACATACCGTCAAGGCATCCGAAATAGATTTTTATGATAAGATGTCAAAAGAAACAAAGGAAAACTAGATCAGATTCAGTTTCTCAACTGCCTCTGTCTTGCTTCACGTTGCTCTTGGATGCTAATGTCACGTTCGATAGCAGCCCACGATCTTTCTAACTCAGCCCTATTGGTTGTTGTTTGCAGAATGGTGTTAAATAAGTTTAAGGCAATGCTGGTTTGATCCTGAAGACCAGGTTCTACGTTTGGTTGTCTACCACTAGGGACTGTCATGGGTGATAGGATTTTTTCAAAGGGTTTTGTAAAAGGGTTTTTATCGATTGGTTACTTCAGATTTTCAGAGATGATATTAATGAAACAACTTTAAAATTTAAAACAGTAATGTAAAAACACAATCAAGGCCGTTTCCTGGTTTTCCAACAATTTTGAGGTTGTAGATAATGGAACACAATATAAAGAAATATAAGGCTTTTATCTTGAAAGAATCTTATACTTCAATGAACAATGATGAAATAAAAACTATATTTCTAACAGAATTAGATATTAAGGAATAGAAGGTTTACAGGTCTTAAAATCACTAAAGTAATTTCAGAGGAAATACTGTAAAACATTCAACATCCAAACCAATCTGAAACGATAAACGGCAATGTATACAACTTCAAATTGATTCACTTGTTAGAAACACACATTAAGAA
>ML778073.1:1639443-1658709 GCA_009831015.1 Picea engelmannii | reverse complement strand
GGAAACCAAGCGGGTCTTTCCAGTATAATTTTTTCTCAGAAATGCAATATTTAACTGCATGCAGTTTCAATGTTCTAGCTTTGGAAGATGACAATTCATCTGGACATTTCAAAGTTAAAAGATATGTTACTATATCTTTATACCATTCAGACGAAATGAATTTGTCTTCAATCTTGTTTTCAATTATTTGATCATCTATTTCATTCATATCTATCCATCCTTCTTCCTCTTGAGCGTTGTTCATCCCAAGAGCCCGAAAATTAGATTCAGCTAGCAGTCTAGCTAAACCATGTCCTTTCACTAATTTAGTTGGTTTGACCTCCAAGTCAAATTCCTGAATTTTTTCAAGCCATCTACCCCTCTTACCGCCACTATCTGCTTGTACTAAGATATCCTTTACAGCGCTGGTAGGTACATATGCAATGATTTTGGAATGAAATACATACGTCCTAAAAGCCTTCAATGATTTAACCATTGCGTAAGCTTGATTCTCCATTATATTGTATTTAAGCTCAGCATCTCGGAGGCTCTTACTGAAAAAGGCGATGGGTTGCTTATAACCCTCTTCATTCTTCTGGAGGAGAACAGCAGCCAGCGTGTGTTCTGAAGCAAATGAAAAAATGAAGAACTCCTTAAGATAATCTGGACTTGCTAGTACCGGGGCCTCACTTATAACTTCTTTAATGTGGGCAAAGGATGCCTTTGCTTCTGCTGTCCACTTAACTTTGTTGTTCTTCCTGAGCATATCTGTAATCAGTTTAACAATCTCAACAAAGTTAGGAACAAATCTTCTCAAAAAGTTTATTTTTCCTAAAAAAGATTGAATTTCTTTAACATTTCTAGGAATAGCTAATGTTTATATGGCCTCTACTCTCTTAGGATCGATTCTGACACCATCTCGGGATACTATATGTCCTAACAACTTGCCTTCCTGCATGGCAAAATGAGATTTTTTTGGATTTAATGAAAGTCCATACTTACGACATTTTTCAAAAGTTTGTTTTAAATGAATTATATGATCTTCATCTGATTTCGAAAAAATAGTTAGATCATCCATATATATAACTACAAACTTATCTCGTTCGCCGACAAAGGCAATATCCATTGCTCGTTGAAAATTAGCTCCTACATTCATTAGTCTGAATGGCATTTTATCATACATAAAAGTACCCCAAGGAGTGGTGAATGCATTTTTTTCCTTATCAGGCTCACTAACAGCAATTTGATTATATCCTGAAAAGCCATCAATCATAGACATCCTAGTAGCCCCTACTACTTTTTCCAGGACGTGATCCATTTTTGGTAAAGGATAGTTGTCTTTAAGAGAAGATTTATTTAAATTTCTAAAGTCAACGCATAATCTGATTTCCCTTTTTTTCTTTCTCACCGGTACTAGATTAGCAACCCAGTCAGAGTATCTTAAGGGAACAATAATCTTAGCGTCTAAAAGTTTTTTCACTTCTTTCTCAATGACAAGTAATAAGATCGGGTTGAATTGTCTAAGTTTTTGCTTGAAAGGTTTAACACCTGGTTTAAGTGGTATTTTGTGTTCTATCACCGAGGTATAATATGTTTTCAAATCTTCGTATGACCATGCAAACACATCTTTATACTTTTTCAACAACTCTGTATATTTTTTTTTATTTTCTACTGACAAAAATTTAGATAACTTCACCATTTTAGGATTATTTACAGTTCCTATGTTACAATCTTCAACCTCTTATGGTTGAGGTTGCAGAGTAGTTTTAGAAGGAATGTCATCTTTATTAAAGAGTCTCTCCAAAGGGATCAGACCTTTGGGGATTTGATTTTTTTTTAAAACAAGCATCTGGTGATCAGCTATTTTATCATGAAACTCCTTTGCATCTTCCCCTTCCTGCATGATCCAACTTGGATCATTTTGATTCTCCTGATCATTATATGTTTCTGAAAACTCATCTAAAGATTCAAGAAATTTTCTAAGTTTTTCATCATCTTCGAACACTTGCCAATGTTGTACATTATCAGGTATGGAAGGACGATGTCTCATTTGAATATGGTATTTTAAATTAAAAGAAGTTGGGGGGTCAAAAGTTGATGCAGCTTTAGCCAAAGCATCGGCCTGTTGGTTTTCGGATCTAGGGACGAAATGAAAATTTGCAGAAGTGAAGAAATTCTCAATTAAATCCCACACGCAGTTTCTATAAGACCTTAATCTAGGAGGTTAGCTTGATATTGTCGATTTACTTGTTTTATTATTAATTCAGCATCACCGAAGACTTCAATATTCTTAATTTTCATTTTTCTTGCAGCTTCTAAACCAAGTACTAAAGCCTCATATTCACATACATTATTTGTACAGTTTATATACCACTGGAGCCTATAAGAAAAACGAATTACAAATTGGTCATCAGGGGCAATAAGGAGTACTCCAGCCCCAGCTCCAAGATAGGAGGAAGCGCCATCAAAAAACATTTTCCATGTACCAGTATTATATACATTTTCTTTTATTTCATTTTTTTGAATTATTTCTTCTGTATCTTTCTTATGTTCATCTATCTCAAAATCATCATCTAACGATAATATACAGTTCCCTAAATCTTGATCTGCAATATATACAGGATGATTTTTAGGATTTTTTGGGTCACTCACAGTGAATGCCATCCGAGTTTCCTTGTATAGACGAGTGAATTGTCCTCCGAAAACAGGGATCGTAGCGTATGTCATATCTAACTGGATGGATCCTCCAAGATTAGCACCCCATGATTTAGATAGTAGCATTCCATATTTTGGGGGAATATCTGCAACTACTACATCCATAAGGATGCTTTTAGAGGGTATCTGGGCCAAGTTAACTACTAGGTCTTTAATCATCCCTATGCATTTAACTCTCCTAGAATCAAAAGAATACAAATAACCATAGGTTCTTGTGACTTCGAGACCAAGTTTATCCATTATTGTTTTAGGCATGACATTATGCGAAGCTCCAGAATCCAACATACAGTTGTGTAAAAGGTGATCGAAAATGATAAGTGTGATATAAAAAGGAGCTACTGTATCTTTTGCCCCTTCTATGTGTGGACCGAAAACTATGATAGGTTTATCATCTTCTAAATTAATTGTGTCGGCCTGACTTTCCTTTTCAGAAAAATTTATCATTTTAGCTATTTGTTTTCGGTATACTGGATTTTTATCTAATTCGAAAAGGGGAATAGGAATTTTTATCTTGCTTATTTCGTTTTCCAAGTTAAAATTGCCTATGGCCTTGTCATTCTCAATGTGTGGGGCTTCCGTAACCTTTTTCTCATTTTTTCGTTGTGATGTGACCTTATTTTCTTTTATCAGGGCTTGTGTATTTACAGGGGTAGTTCCTACTAGCTCTAACTGTACAGGGTTATCTGTTGTATTTCTTTTTGCAGACTGTTTATCTGCAACTTTTGGGTTTTCTTCATCAGTATCTTTTCTAAGTAAAACCTTCTTCGTTTGAACATTAGAGGGATTTTTGTTTCTCGGTCTCAGATTATATTTTCCCTGCAAATCAGCAATAATGTCATCTGCAATACTTTGATATGTATGATCATCACTGGCATTATTGCCAACTTTATGTTCTGATTTACTTTCTTTAATCAGGGATGCTTCATAATCCTGTCTAGATAAATAAGGATACCTGTTATCATCACCGAGATTACTAATATCTTCATCCAATTCTTCAAAATAGCCGAAGTCTTCTTCTCCAATATAATCTTCACTTTTAAAAGGTGCTTGAATTTTTTGATCTTCATTTTTTATTGTTTTATGTGGTCCCTGAGGTTCAGGATTTTTTCGGAAATCCTTTCTGGGAAAATTTTCTCTTCTGGGTTTTTCCAACTCCATTTTTGAAATTTTGTTTGATAGTTGTTGGATGACCTTAGCCATCTCATCTATTTTATCTCCAACAGATTTTCCTAACCCTGAAGGTCCACCTTATTCTTTAAATTTTCTATTTTCTTTATTTACATTTTCTGTCTTTGCTTTAAGCTTTCCTGATGCCATCATATTAGATTCAATTTCAACTGCATCATCTTGCATTTTAGAGAGATCTAATGATCTTCTTTCCTGCAATAGCAAAGCAAAGTCAGGATCAAAAGCACCCGCATAAGTCACTTTGGCTGAAGGTTGTGAAGGTTTAACTTTGGCTAGAATTTTATTGCATAATTTATTAAATCTTTGTGTGAATTCCAGCACCGACTCAGAATTTTTCTTTTTTAGGGCTCCGAATTCGGTTAGGTAGTAGAGGTGATCTTTTCTCTCACCCCATTGTCTGATAAACGCACTCTCCAGTTCTTCATAGGATCTTAATGATCTGGCCGGTAAGGATCGAAACCAAGTTCTCACCTGTCCTTCAAAAGTTTGAACAAGTAATCTGGAATAAACATCTTCATGTTCTATCCCAAGAATATCTGCAAATTGATCGAAAAAGTTCATATGTTCTTGTGCAGTCAAATCTCCCTCCCCTGTAAATTTTGGGAGGCTCTTCATATAGTTCTCAAGGAGATCATGAAGAGGAACAGGAAGGACTAGGGGAGCATATCTAGCAGCCACTTTGGCAAAAATTCCGAGAAGTGGTACTTGAACACCTCCAGGAGCACCACCTCCACCTCCAGCACCCCCAGCACCTCCTTGTGCTGCCATGTTTAGATTTGGGACCGAAGTTGGGACAGTCTGTGGAGAAGATTCTTGTAAAACTGGAGATGAAACTTCGGGAAAAGAAAAAGTATCAAAAGAAAGGGGAAGCGAAAGGGATCGTTCAAAAGTTTCCGAAGAATTAGGCTGATCTGTAGAACAAGCTGATAGAAGAATTTGTTTAATTGATTTTCTTGATTTTAAGATTTTTTCTGGATTAGAGACTGGTGAGGTCTATTTGCTATCCGGGTTTTTTCTAGTGTTTTTACGGCTACTAGCTAGTTTATTAAATGTGGAGTCGCCAAGTGAAAGATAATTTTAGCCTTAGGAAGTTTTATGTTCTTGTTCACTATCAACAACAGAAAGTGTCAATATCATTTTTTCCCAGGGAAATAATTCGTTTCTTCGCTCCCCGACAACGGCGCCAAAAAAGATGTTGTTCCTGAGTTTATGTTTTAAGGCTATAAAACATACCGTCAAGGCATCCGAAATAGATTTTTATGATAAGACTTCAAAAGAAACAAAGGAAAACTAGATCAGATTCAGTTTCTCAACTGCCTCTGTCTTGCTTCACGTTGCTCTTGGATGCTAATGTCACGTTCGATAGCAGCCCACGATCTTTCTAACTCAGCCCTATTGGTTGTTGTTTGCAGAATGGTGTTAAATAAGTTTAAGGCAATGCTGGTTTGATCTTGAAGACCAGGTTCTACGTTTGGTTGTCTACCACTAGGGACTGTCATGGGTGATAGGATTTTTTCAAAGGGTTTTGTAAAAGGGTTTTTATCGATTGGTTACTTCAGATTTTCAGAGATGATATTAATGAAACGACTTTAAAATTTAAAACAGTAATGTAAAAACACAATCAAGGCCGTTTCTTGGTTTTGCAACAATTTTGAGGTTGTAGATAATGGAACACAATATAAAGAAATATAAGGCTTTTATCTGGAAAGAATCGTATACTTCAATGAACAATGATGAAAGAAAAACTATATTTCTAACAGAATTAGATATTAAGGAACAGAAGGTTTACAGGTCTTAAAATCACTAAAGTAATTTCAGAGGAAATATTGTAAAACATTCAACATCCAAACCAATATGAACCGATAAACGACAATGTATACAACTTCAAATTGATTCACTTGTTAGAAACACACATTAAGAAGAAAATTTGACAAATCATGATAAACAGGGGAAGAAACTTAGTCACAAAATGGCAGGATCCAGAATCTTGTTTGCGATTTCGATTCCGATAAACTTCAAAGATGATATTACAAAAATTGGCTTTCTCCCAAAATTTCTGAAGCCATGTTTCATCCTCTTGAAACTATATTTATACATTTCTATCAAAGTCTATCGTTGGTAACTAACCAACTTCCTAATATTTCGGTTGCATAAACTAATGTCAACTGTTTACAATTTATTTCAAGATTATGAAAATAAAAGTATTTACAAAGTTTTAAATTTGTATTGAAAAACATTCTTTATCTGCTTCCATGTATTGAACATATTTCTCTAAAAAGTTCACCAAGACTTTAGGAGCCTCTGGTACTTCGTTTTCTTCAAAAGAGAAGAAACTTCTTTGTAGGCCTGGCAACTGGCTTCCTATTGTTTTCTCAGTGAATTTAACTTTCTCCAATTTTGAACTGGAATCTATCATCCACTTGTCAATTTCTGCAATGTTAATCACTTTAATATTAGAAATTTCAACTTTCTTTTCTTCAAGTTCTTCTTTTGTTTTCAGTTGATACCTGTTAATGTCGATTTCTCCTAACAACTCGGAAAAGCCATCTGTCTCGATATGTACTAAATATTTTTCAATGAAATCGAAGATCTTTTGACAATCTTCATTGACTCCCTTTGTCATTCTTTTATATCCTTCCAATTTTGTTTCCCAAACTTTTATCATTATATCTCCTTTCAACTGCTCTGAAGTGGATAATTTCTGTGATTTTCCAGTTTCTTCTTTTTGTAAAGAAGTTATTATTTTTTGGAAAGAATTCCTTGTTGCTTTAGCTTCTCTTTCTTTTTGCACTACCTTTTCCATAGACCTCTTAGATTCTTGAAAATAATTCTGGATGATCTCTAGATTACAGAATATCTTCTGTTGTTCTTCCTCAATATTTGCATATATCTTTGATGCTTTAGCCTTGAAATGTTCCATTTCAATCACTTGATTAGTAATCGAAATGATTTTATCTTGCAGAGATTTATTTTCATTGCCCAGCTTTTGTACTTATTCTTGAGTAACCTGTATCATGTTTTTTGCCTCATCCAAATTTTCATTTAACTTTTGGATTTCTTGGACATCTTTAAGTCTAGCATGTTCTATACCTTTTTGTATTCCCCAGCCAATCATTTTTTCATTCTCCTTTAATCTGTCCTGCAGCTGCATTATTTCCCGATCCTTTTGCTCTATCATAGTGTTTAGATTTCCTACAGAGTACATGTTGGCTGATGCTATAGCACCCATAGTTCCTGCTAAATCTGTAGTGAATTCTCCCTCTTTTAGCTTCTTTCCATCAATGATAATTTTATGTTTTTTGACCGTTCTTTCTCCTACAGGATGTAATTCCTGTTTCAAGACAGCTCTTCGTTTTTTACTGAAAAAATAATCAGATGAAGGAATTTCATCTCTGGTGATTGGCTCTAAATCACTTACATATAGAAATCCTTCATGAGGGATTCCAAAAGTTGACTGAAGTGGAGTCAATGTTGTAATTGGTCTACCAAGTTCCTGTGCAGTGGTTCCCCCAACATTTTTTGGAATATCATCAAGGTCTATTGGGTTTGTTTCTATTCCTTTTCCCTTTTTTGTCTGTGTTTCTTTGGTCTGAGAATCCTCTGTATTCTGAGGAGGTATTTCAGACTCTTTCAATTTATCTTTGTCACTTGCATTATAATGAATAATGGTTTCAAACCCCGGAGGAATTGTTTCTTGCTCTTGTGCTGGCATTTCGCCTTGTAAAATCTTTGGCAGACATTGTCTTCTATTTTTTTGAAAAGATGCAAACCCCACCTGTGCATCAGGTGACAAGGTTTGCACTCTACTCTGAACTTCCTCATAAGATTTAGCATTTCTAAAAACATCATCATAAACTGAGACTTCATGTTCATATGCTTTCAAACCACATTGTGTGAAATGTCGACCGATTATCTGATATGGGTCGTGTTTCCTGAGCTCTATATTTACTAACTTTACTTCGTCCATTGATTCGGCTTCTGCTTTAGAATGGCCTATGTTTAATAAAACAAATTTTCCTAGATAAACAGGAAAAGATGGCCACGCCTTTTTCTGTTGAGCTTTTAATTCTAGCCCAATACCACCATTTACTAACTGGTAAGCCACTTCTCTGCATATCAACCAGTCTGGTAAAATTTTTGGGAGTACATGAGGTGGAATGGAACATCCATACACCCTCACATAGGAAAAAATTTCCTCGATGAACCAGTCAGCAACTGTTTTGAGGTTTTCTATGATGGTATTAGAAATACGAGGGGGCTCGCATCCCAGGAATAATTTGTGCAGAGGGATCATTACATAATGACAAACCTCATAAAAGGTATTTTTTGCATTTTCTTCCCAGAGAGATGAATGGTATATATGAAAAGGCTCTGGACAAGAAACATTCCAATTCCAATTCATAAGTGGGAAAGGAGTCATAAAGCAAATGGCATCCATAATATAGGCTGACATATAAAAAGACATTGGTTGTCCTTTTGACCTAGCTGCTTTGTAATTGATAACCTCTGATGAAATGTTATCTGATAGAATTTTGTGCCAATTGAAACTGCATCCCTCTAAAACTTCCTCTAAGAAAGGTGTCCAGTCTGCATTAAAAGGAAAAGGTTCCTTTCTCCCAAAAATTCTACATAACATCATCGCTAAATACACCATATATTCATTTAAGGAAGCTGTGGCATAAATTCCATGTTCATTAACCCTAAACTTGTTTTCATCACTGGCCCATCCTCTTATCATGTTAGGGTATGTTTGGCCACCTTCAACACACTCTTTTCTTTGAAATGCAGCTACAAACTCAGTATTATAAGTGTGTCTATAATTGGGCGAGAGCTTATACATTACTTGGATATGTTCAAGTCTGAATGAGCTGATACAAACTCCTTGTTCGTTCAGAATACTTCTGGTCGGAATGTCTACTTTATCCAATGCCCAGATGATCATGTCGGTATATGAAACAAGTCTCGGGCGTGCAACAACTTTATGAAGCTCAGTCTCGGCGATATCTCGGAGATGGTTGTCCGCACCAGTGTCCGCATATTTAAGTTCATCCTCCATTTTTTCTGCAATTGCAACCCACGATTTGACAAAGTGTACTACCCCAGATGTAGTGGTATCGGAAATAATATCGCCTTCTGGTTGCGCTTTATTTTTCTTCGAATCCTTTTTTGGTGCCATAGCTCTGTGTTCACTTGAAAACCTGTAATAGGGAGGAATTTAGCTTCGAAATGATAATATAACGTTTCAAAATTCACTTTGAATATATCGTAAAAGCATTGAGATTTGTAACTCTGTTATGAATTTAATGCTTTTAATGAAAAAGATATTACCGAATATATGCATTTAATGTTCGTACTTAAGCTTTCTCAGTGTATTCAAAAACTTTCCAAATTGGATAATACCGCATTAAAGATCATTTATCAAAATTTTATTTAAAACCTTGTTTATACGAATGATTAATTAGTGTTAATCTTGATTTAAAATTTGAAAACACTCGTATCGGAGTTTCGGAACTTTTGATGTCAATGAAATAAGTCATCGAAAAACCCCGATTGCCGAAATTGTGATATATAATTTAAGTTGAAACATTTTTATTGTCTTAATTAATCCAGATTAAAGCTTTTCCAGATTTCATTAATCGGGAAATCGGGAATCGGGAAATCGGGAAATCTAATGACATGAAAACTGTTGCTCACAAAACCGCGAATCCCGATATCCCGATATGCTTATTTACTCTTAATCATGCTTAATAATTAATTATATTAATCCAAACTTCGCTTAAGGATTAACTATATCGCGAAATCGAGAAATCGGAAAATTCGATGACAAGTTTCTTTGTTCTCCCAAAATCACGAATCCCGATTTTGCGATGGGGTTAACTTAAAGTTTAAACCTCTTTAACATTGATTTAAGTAAATGATTTTTTAATTGAGGATTAATGTATCGGGAAATCGGGAATCGGGAAATCGCTATTCGATTTGTGTCGAACATTTGTTATTTCAAAACTCCGAATCCCGATATCCCGAAGTGAATTTAAAATTCCTTAAGTTTTTAACATTACTGTTCATTTAAAAGATCATTTTAAAAAGTGTTTGAAACTTATGTTCGTTTAGATTTTTAATCATTCTTTATCCAAAAAATGAATCATAAAGGCGTCGTGAATTCGTTGGAGATGAAATTTTTGCTTTAGGAAATTTATAAAATGCAAAGACTCAAAGATACGAAATTTTTTATCCAACAGGTCAAAAATTCAAAGTCTGTTTCAACAGGCCCTGTAATGCCCTTCATGTCAGTGAACTTGGTTGGAAACAAGTCCTGATATTCATGCAGTAATTCGGTGATCTTGTCAATAGTGGCATCATCCTAATAATCTCCAACGTTTGCGAGCTTAGGTGCTTGATCTGTTCCAATGTTAACTTTCTTGATTTTGATTGATTGTCCAATAAAAGGTAGTTTGACTCCTGGTCCTTCTATGTCTCTCTGTCCTTCTGTCTCTGTAATGTTCACATTCCTAGGATCATCATCTTCATCAGCATTGATATTGTAACATCCTTGAAATTTCTAAAGAGGTGTAGTCCATTCATCCTCTTCTTGCTCCAGAGGGAGGTTAGGTGCCTCCTCAAATTCTTTCTGTCTCACAACTTGTAAGGCTTGATCTATTGTAGGGTATTGAATTTCAAATAAAAATGTAGCTACAAAATTCGGAGTCATACCTTGTCAATCTGCAGTGGTGAGGCACAGTTCCGCTTGAAGATACCATTTGATAGGGGCTGTGTCCAAAATTTTAATGAATTTATGCACCCACTTCTCTTGAGGAATGTTGCTACAGGCTTCCTCACAACTTCACACATGGTCCTTCGGAGAGCTTTATCATGTGTATCTAACTTCACACCCTTCTAATTGATATGAGAATCGCACTGTCATCAAAGTGCAACATTGCACCCAGTCCGTGATGTTCTTCTTGTGTATCCCCACCATCTTGCTAGCATTGATTTCAAGGCCTCATCCAGTGCCAACAGTCTCTGTTGTACTGGTACAATTTATTCAAATTCTAGTAAGAAAGTTTTTAAATGATTTAAACCATCAAATGTGGGAAAATTACTAACTTTTGTGCCGATCCAGTGAACTTCCCTGGTCAATCTAGCAAATCTCCGCACAGAAACTTCATACATTTTCTTCTGCTAGTTCTCTAGTGCTTCTTCCAAATCTGATGAACATACATTGTCACTTCACCAGCTTAAATTCCCATCTGCTATAGGATTAATGTAATCCTGATGTCTTGTTGTCGATTTATATATATTCTCTAGTTTGTATGTGTGGTATTCTTCTCTGATGGGCTCTGTGTATCTGTGACCTTCATCAAGATCCAAAGGTGCAATGACCCTAAGGCCATCACCTTCAAATGTCATTATTATTTTCTTTAAGTCAATCATGGTAGAATTATTGAAAGCCCAATCAATTCCTAACATCGTAGGATAAGGACAACTATAGTCAACTATCTCGATTACTTCGAAGTCTACAAGCATTCTTACCCCATCGATGTCCATGGGGACATGCTCCATCTTTCCAAAGGGGCTTACTTCCTATTGATTAGCCATCCTAAGCCTGATAGGGGAATAAATCAGCTTAGGTTTTCCCATCAGTTCCCAAGTCTGCTTCGTCATGACATTGACTTCCAACCCTAAGTCGAGGACCACATAATCTATATCATAGTCCCCAATCTGAGCATTAAGGTGTAGTTCCTTATTTGTGCTTCTCTTTTTGGATACTTGATGTACTGCTCTATTCAGTAAGGGATATACCTTCCCTATCTCATACTGTCTAATCAAATTTTGTAGCTCCTGTACATCTCTTTCATCCTTTATCAAAGTAATGAAAGTGCATAAGAATTCCATAAGCTTGCTTACCTCTTTACCTTCTCTGGGTGAAGCAGACTAATCAAATGCCAGAGGCATTCCACATTCTCTCACTTCTAGTTGTGTTTTTTATGAAGAATCCTGATCTCTTCCAAATTCTTTTCTTTCCTCTTCAAATGTTTGTTTCTCTTTTCTTGGATCCAACTCTTGTGTCTTCTCTGCATCTCTTATGACCCTTGACTCTTATGTGGTATTCCCTTGGGTCACTATGTATTCACCTATAGTAGAACCTCCTCTAAGGATAATAGCAACTCTGAGATCCACTCCATGAGGTTCTGCTGAGATTAGTTGTACTTGTTGGTTTCCTCCTTGTCTCTCCTAAAATTTGGCTAACAGCGTGGGACAATATTCTATGACATGTTCAAATGAGTTGTACTAACTGCAAGTGGTACAAGGGTTCTGACAACCCCTTTCCAATTGACCTAGTTGTGCATAGTTATAACAAATGATCTAACCTCGACCTCGACCTCGACCCATGCCTCCACCTCATCCTCTTCCTCTGAATCCATAGCGAGGTTTGAAGTTTCCTCTTCCTGGAGAGTTAAATTGTGTAGCATTTCCTTCCTTCTATACTTCGCCTTGAATTCGATATGTGTCTCTTGACCTTTCATGCAAGAGATCATAATCCCTACAATCTTTCTCATTGTGCCCCACAAATTTACAAAATGTGCAGTAAAGGTTTGTAGGTGTTTGGACATATTTTTTCATGTAGTAGCATTCACGAGGGCGATGCCTATTTCTAAATACCCCGTACCAGGGTAGAGTGACTTGCTTCAAAGGGATTAGAGACCCAGAGGACAAGTACACATGAAATATGGGACAATTCTCCCTATCATGGACTTTTGATTTGCATATGATACACCATATGTCCTTTCTCTTATATTTTCCCTTGTCTTTCTTCATATATTCGACCTGTAGAGATAAACTAGTTAGCTGACTCAAAATTTGGCTCATACCTGAGTTGGATTCTCCCATAGGAGCTGACTCTAGTTTCATGGAGATATCCAACGCCTCAGCATGCGAAGCAATCTTCTATTGCATCAGGGGGACTCTGATGTGTGGTAAGAGGGCAGCAATGAACCATTCTTTATCCTGCTCGTCTGGAATCTAAAAACTCAAGTGGTCTGCCAAGGTCTTAAACCTCTGATCAAATTCCCAAATAGGTTCAGCTACTCTCTTCTTGATTTCTTTCGGTTTTGTAATGCACTACGATTCTGAATTGGGTTTCTTGAATTCAAAAATCAACACAGTCTTAATCACATACAGCGGTTTCAGTTGTGCAACTCCTTGGAAAAATTTCATGTACTAGCTTAATGCGCGATCTCTTAGGGTAGTACTAAACTGAGCTCTCTTAACATTTTCGTCAATGATATTCTTAATACTCCACACAGATTCGCATAAGAACCAATGTTGATCCGGATCTTCAAATCCATATCCCCTAAAGGTGGGTAACGTCATCTCATCTACCATAGATCTTCCTAGGTTTCCTGACTGAGTATGTAATGAGTTTCTTGTAATAGTGCTCCGAGTTCTCTGATAACTCTGACTACTCTGGTTACTTAACACTGCTAAAACAATAGGGGGAGTAGTAGTACTTACTTTGGCAGTCAACACAGTTCCTGAAGTTTCTGATTCTCCTTGGCGAGGTTCTTCAGTCTTCCCTTCCTCTGCCTGAGTGGACTTTGAATGTTCCTTGTTCAGTAACTCTTTTTCTTCTCCATTGTATAACCCTTCGTCATGTGCTAGTGGTTCATGATTATGCTCAAACAAGTTCACCAGAGGAACTTATCTAAATGATCTTCCACTACACGTGTGTCCAACCTCTGTGTCATTGTCGATGTCTGAGTTCTTGAACATTATCCTTTCGATATGACCAACTACTGTATATTCAAGATGTTCTTCTCATGCAATAGCATCTTGATCTTCAACTTCAAAAAGTGTAAAAATTATCCTCTAGGTCCCTTAAAGAAATATCTCTCTTCTTGGCTATATGACTCTACTATGTCAATAACAAAATTGGTAATGTACCCTCCAATGGTGTTATAAAACCAATGATCTACTTCTCTTGACACGGCCTTATCAACTCTCTTGACCTTCTTGATCAGCATCAACGTCCAAACCACAGGTGGTCTAAATCTCATCTCAAACTGGGTATCTGCTAATCTGACTAACCATTCATATATCTCCTTATGAATTTCTCCAAAGAAAATCTTGTGTATATCAGTAAAGATATACTTTCCCAACCAGTCTTCTATGCTAAGATTAGGGTTCTTATTCTGAACCTCGGGGAAGTCCTTTTCTTTTTCTTCTATCTACTTCTAAATCTTTGTCTTCAATGGAAACCACCTTGACATTCTCTCAAGAATATCCTTGTCCCAGCAATGGAACCATTTGTTGGCACGGGGGTAGACCCAGGGTTCAGCTCTAATAGTGCACCAACAAGCCCTAACTATTGGCCCTTTCGGAAACACCTACGAAGCAGATGCAGTCTCACTCAAAGTAGCAATAGGGGGTTGCGGCACATAGGTGTCTACAACTAGAGGAAATACAAAGTGGATATAAAACAATAGCAACACAATAGCTAGATATCAATTACCAACTTAAAACCACTTCTCACAGTTATATCTCAGATCTAACACTATGATGCAATAACAGAATAATAGAAGGTAAAATAACACAACACCAATCCAATAAATCAACAAGATATACGTGGTTCACCCTCTCCCTAGGGCTATGTCCACAAAACTGTGTTTCTTGATATATTATGTGAAAACATAGAGTTCTATCTGCGCTCTTAGATTGTAGATATCTCTTCCTTCCTCTCTCTCTTTCTCTCCCCTCCCTAGGCACCAGCTGCAGGGTTGATCTTCGCACCCAGCTGAAGATATTACAATACAGAATTCTCTCACACACATCACTTCTCTCTCACACAATACACAATAGTATCAACAACAATGATTATCCACAATAACGACGGACAACCACCAATACCTCTTCTCCCATATAGGTTCTTATTTATACATTACAATATCTCTCAAACATCCTTAGGTCAAAACCTAGGTGTCAAAACCCTAAATACCAAAACCCTAGGTCCTCTTTGACCCACATTTTTCGGGCTTCACTAGCCTGTCTTTCCATCTTTCCCGCGAGGTGCTCCAAAGCATCTATTGGTGGCTTTTTCCGCTTCCTGAGTTGTCCACGATCTATCTTCCTTGTTGATATGTTCTCCTCGATCTTCTCGTCCAACGGCTTGTTTTCCCTTACTTCTCTCCTTATTTTCTTCCTCTTTAACCACTTCAACCCAATCTCATTCAATGTGTCTTCCACGTAGTTCACACTTTGTCTTTCATTTTCCTTTTTATTCACTTTCTTTCTTAATCCATAACCAGGCTCAATAGAATGCACCAATGTCTCCTCATTGTCAAACTATGTAGGTGACTCAACTTCAACTCATTCATTTGTACCTGTCAGAGTGTAATATGGTACATTGAAACTCATTGACATTAATGGTGAGTTGTGTCACTTTGGCTAACAACATACATCAATGGTTGGTAATCCAACAAATGTTTCTCATGTTCGACTTCGGCACATTCATTCACATGACAAAAATTGTACCATGGTTTTGGGACACTTGAAGACTCTATGATTTCATATTATGTACAACTATTGCATCCTTTTGATTTATTTTTCAAACAAAAGGAGCATATCAATTGTTGGATTAAGCAAGGCAGATTGTTTCAAAAAGAGAAATTCTATGTGAGATTATTCCATCCTTGCAGAAGACTATCTCGTTAAAGAGATTAAAATAGTTGCATCTATTTATTCATCTATACAACAGTCCATTTTTCACCCGTTTCATTTAAATTCTTCAGGGATCATCCCCTCCTCTTCAGAGTTCAAAATTCAGTATTAACAACCATATTTTATACATCCACAGAAAATATACAGTGTTTCCTGTAACAGATTATCATTTCAAATTTTCGGTAGCATATTCATTGTTTGCTACCGGAATTCTCGGTTTTACAGTCCAAGTTCCTTCAGTGATATTCAACATATTTCTTTTCATATTCATGCAATCAAATATTTAGTACGTTTCTCTCTCAGATCATCATGTATCAACAAAGGTAGTTGAGTAAGCAACCTTTATTTATATGCAATCATATAACTTGGGAATTCATGTACATTGAACTCTTGAAGCATTTTTTCCTTCATACCTTATTTCCTTATCCCCTTCACATCTCATTCAAACTCTATTGATTCTTTTATTCATCCACCATTATCCTTTTTTTCCTTTTGCATCGTTAAACTTTAGGGGAACTTTAGGGTAAGACAAACCTTTTCCACTCAAGTCTTATATTGTATGTCAGATTCCATAGAAAAAAGTATCATTCCAATTTCCCTTGTATTTTATACATCGTGAGGAACAAAAAAATATCTTATTAACTACAATCTAACTTGGTTAGATCCTTAAATCATTTTCCTCCTTGCCTTACAAAAATAAAAAGAAAAAAGAGACAAAAATAATATATATATATATATGTATAAAGAAAAGAAGATTGAAAAATAAGAGTTATTAAAAGAAGGAAAGAAGCAAGCATGTCACATAGGGAAACAAAGACTACACATCATGATCTGGACAACATTCATTCATATCTATGTTGTGTGAGGTCATGCAAAAATCAAGTGTGGGGGCGATGTTGAGCCTTGGTTTCAACACATTTTTTATGACAATTTAACCCATTATTATATAATTTTTCCTTTATCCTTCTTGCAATTATCATTTATATCAATGCCATATATCACCCATATTGTTGATTTCCACCTTAGACAAGATTCATGAGGTATGTGATTGTGATTTTATTATTTTCCCATGTTTCAATGGTTGCCTAGGGTAGATTTTGTGGTTTCCTAACTATTTGCAAAAGTATTGATGATCTTGTGGCATTTTTTAGAATTTTGGTAGTAGTTACCTTCTGAATTATGGTAGCAGACGCCTTCATAATTTTGGTAGAAAGCATCTTCAGAAATACATTAGTGCTTCCATATTCTTGATGGTTTTTCCTCCTAAGGGCGGATTCAATCATATGATTTTTTTTGGGGATGACTTTGCCCATATTTCATGTTGCTCAAATGGACCCAATGACCATCAATAAAGGCATTGATCTTTGGTCAAAGTCGTTGTTAACCTACTATGTTTTTCTACGAACTTATTTTATTTTTTGGAACAAACACCCAAGTTAGATGCCCCCATCTCCCACGACGATTCTGTTGGCAGATCAACTTCCTTCCTTTGTCATCAAGCCAGCAAGATGCAACGATTCTTTTCTTAGCTCAGTAAAATTAGAAACAATGTGATCTTGTTCAAAGGAAAAATATGTGGTTGTAACATTTCCTTTATATAGTCTGAAGCATGTAATTATAAATAGAAGAGACACCAATAGTGTAAGGTAGCGTTGGTTGGATCGGCTGATTATTCTCTGTAATTTCCCATCTGGATGTTGAATTAAAGGAGGATGTTTTTGTAAATATCCAGTAGTGCACTGTGGTCTTCTTGCAAAGTGTGTTGGAAAAGGCAGGGCTCTGTTAAGCCCTAAATAATGGCTCATTGCCCCTTAATTGGGGCATATTAAATTAGTAATGTTATTTTATTTATACCAACTTTAGTCCATTAGTTGTAATTATACCTCCTAGTCTCCTATATATACCAAGGAGACATTTTCATTTGGAATCATCTTGTAATTGTACATTTATGTCGGCATAAGGAGGTTTCCCCCTCAAAGAGTCTTATTATCTAAATTTCTCTCTTTTTCAAGGCGTTGCGTACTTATTTTGAGGTTTTTCTATGTTATATTGATATTTGGTTCTTAACATTAGGTATCAGAGCTCAAGGTCTTGGGGTTTCGCTGCTACATCTGAGACACCTTGGCATTTTTGCTATAACTCTTTCTACAATGTTTCAGAAGGAACGGCTTGGAGGATATTTAGTAGACGGATCAAGTCACGTTGGGTTAAAATTTCATCTCCTGAGGCCTTATACTTTCGGAGATACAGCCTGTGCAAGATAGGGTTTTGGAATCATCCTTAACTGAGTCATTGCGGAATTTTCGCTACAAAACGTTTTCTGTAACGTTTTAGACCCTGAAATCTGGAGTCCATTCACAGAAATTAGTAAGGTATCTATGGTAAAATTTTTAGATTTTGGTTCATTTTACATTTGTAGATACACTCTGTGGAAGATAGGGTATCTGACTAGTCCTATTGACTAGTCTCAAGAAGGTGTTCCAGGTAAAACATACATAACTTCTCCCTAGAGTATCCAAAATGAGTGAGACTAGTTGCATTGGATAGTGGACAGTCTGTAGTATTTTTGGTATGAGTTTCAAAATTTATATCAATTATTTTGTGTGGGGCACACTATACAAGTGCGATCTCCTGGAAAGGTCAAAAATCAGCAAGTTGTGGGGAAGTTACCGTAAATTCCACTTGGCACATCCAATTTTGATCAGACCTGTGGCATTGCAGAGAAGAAATATCAGAGAAATACAAAAAAGAAAGTTTCATACCCAGAAGGTCTGAAACTTTGGATATACGGCAGAATAAATATTGTATAGCAGAACCACCTCAAAATCAAGGTTCAAAAGTTATACTTGGCCAACATGCCACCTAAAAAGGGAACTTCTACACCAAATAATCCTCCAGAAATTCCTACTTGGACTCTTGGTGAAGGTGAAGAAATGTGTAGGGACATAAATGAATTACAAAAGAAGACATTTACAAAAGATGAACTACAAGGGATGATGGATTCAACTAAAGCTAAATTGGAGGCAATAATGGATACTAAGATGGATCGTTTAAAAAGGGAGATCATGGAAGGAATGAAAAATTTCCTAATAGAGAGGACACCTGAAAGTGAAAATGTGCCCCATGAAATTTGTGATGAGGACACAAGGAAGATGAATCAAGAATGGAGAAACTCCAACTTTGGGTTGAATACCAACCATGTTCCTAAGATCGATATGAGGAATTTTGATGGAAAGGACCCAATCACATGGATACTTTAGATGGAGCAATTATTTGATCTACATAATGTGCCACATACACAAAAGGTATGAATTGCTTCTTTATATTTAGAACCCAATCAATTTGTATGGTATCGGTGGCTTTGTTCTCGCAAATCACTCGTCACTTGGACAATTTTCACAGAAGAAATGATAGCACACTATGAGAATACAAAAGAGCAACACCTTCTTTAGCTAATGGATAAATCTCAAGCAAAAGGGTTCAGTTATAGAGCACATTGAGAACTTCCAAATATTGAATATAAAGATAACAGATATTCCAGATGAGCACTTGATTGATGTATTCATGGGAACTTTAAAGGATAACATTCAACATGAGGTTCGCCTTTGGGAACCCAAATCATTGGAGAATGCATTTAGGGTGGAAAGAAATGTTGAAAGTAAAAATATG
>ML778073.1:1614826-1634349 GCA_009831015.1 Picea engelmannii | reverse complement strand
TTACCTAATAGGTAGGCACTTCAAGGTCAAAACAGATCATGATAGTCTTAAATACTTCTTGGAACAAAGAATATCTTCAAAAGAACAACAAAAATGGGTAACCAAGATATTGGGTTATGATTTTGAAATCGTCTATAAAAAAGAGAAACAAAATGTTGTGGCAGATGCACTCTCAAGAAAGGATGAATATGTTGAGGCTTTTCTCTATGCTATCTCGATCATCCAACCTAATTGGATAATAGAAGCAAGGGATGAATGGAAGAATGATGAAAAAGTGTGGACTCTCTTTCAAAGGTTGTAGCAGGATTCTAGTGCATCAGATACATTTACATGGAAAAATGATTCACTATGGTACAGTTGCCACCGCATTCATGGAGACAGTTCAAAATCTACATGGAAGCCCAAAGATTATTGTAAGTGACAAAGATCCCATATTCACTGGACATTTTTGGACATAATTATTTTCTTGTTTGGGTACTCAATTGGCTCATATCTCATCCTATCATCCTCAATTTGATGGACAAACCGAGATAGTGAAAAAATGTCTGGAAGGCTACCTTCGTTGCTTTGTCTCTGATAGACAAACACAATGGTTCAAATGGTTACCCTTGGAAGAATGGTGGTATAACACTTCCTTTCATACTGCAACAAAAATGACACCATTTATGGCACTCTATGGATACCACCCTCCTTCCATCACTTCTTCTCTAAAACAAAAATATAAGGTTCAAGCAGTGGAATATCACATCGAGCATCAACAAAAAGTTCTCAAAATATTAAAGGACAACCTAACCATGGCACAAAATCACATGAAACAACAAGTAGATCAACATCATAGTGAAAGAAGTTTTGAAGTAGGATATTGGGAGTTTTTAAGACTACAACCATACAAACAGATGTCCCTCAAGCAAGCCAAGAAGGATAGTGAATTATCACCAAAGTACTATGCCCCTTATAAGGTGTTCCAAAATATTGGTACTATGGCATACAAATTGGAGTTGCCTGCATCTTCACGAGTACACCCAGTTTTCCATCTTTCATGCTTAAAGAAGGTTATAGGTGACAAGATCCCAATTCAAACTATATTTCCAGAACTTGACGAGGAAGGAAAAATCATATTGGATCCTGAATCCATCACTAACACAAGAATTATCCAGTAGAGAAATAGATCCATTTCAGAGTATCTCATTAAATAGAGGAATCTACCGGCTGAAGATTCCACTTGGGAAGATGAGTCTTTTATATAGAAGCATCTAAAGTTACTCAAGAGTTGCGGACAACACTTGTCTCAAGGGGAGGGGAATGTTAATTAAGCCCTAAATGATGGCTCATTACCCCTTAATTGGGGCATATTACATTAGTAATTTTATTTTATTTATGTCGGATTTAGTCCATTAGTTGTAATTATACCTCCTAGTCTCCTATATATACCAAGGAAACATTTTCATTTGGAATCATCTTGTAATTGTACATTTATGTGGGCATAAGGAGGTTTCCCCCTCGAAGAGGATTATTATCTGAATTTCTCTCTTTTTCAAGGCGTTGAGTACTTATTTTGAGGTTTTTCTATGCTATATTGATATTTGGTTCTTAACAGGCTCCCTCTCTCCAATATACCCTATGTATTTCTTTTAATTTTTGTAGGTGTAGTTAGTTTTTTTGTTCCATAGATTTATTTTTGTAGTTAGAGCTTGTTTTCATTTCAATTTGTATTTCTGAAATTGATATTTGAATTATGTTTTTAATTTAATGTGTTTACACTGTCACTTTACATCTGCCTTTACTCATATTCATTGATGCTTTCAATTACTAGTGTGAAGAGCAGGTATGTTGATCCGGATTATTTTGAGCATGAAATGAGAGAAGAGATATAATAAAGAAATATATTGAGATGTTGCAATATATGTAATAATATAATAGAGATATATCAGATGTATATAACAAGAGGAACAGATATGCATTAATACACAATTTCTATTAATGAGTGAAATGTACAAAATTGTAAAATTACAGAGTGAAAAACTCACTAGAATGGTGGCATCTTATCTTTGAGAAGAGATGTGATGGATACGCTCATTCGCAAGAAGATGATTGTTACAATGAGGCTCCAAAATCCTTTTTAACATAAATAAAATCCAAAACCTTAACGTCGAAAGATGAAAATCCAACAGTGTTGTGGACCCCATTTTGGGTAATTTGGTGTATCAACTTCCCAAGGGCGTAACTTTGGCATATGATCTTTGTTTGAGGTGTATGATAGCTCATTGGAAAGGTATAGACAAGGAGATTCATTTTGGGGGCTCAAATAAATTTACCTTTGACCATCATTGAGGTTCCCTATCTCAAAAAAGTGTCGTTTAGGCTCTCAAAATGGCCCTGAAAGTTTAGGAACCGAAAAACTGCTAAAAATAGTAAGTTTCCAACAAACTGTTTTGAGCCGGTTGGAATAGGTGGGTGGCCACCAATATCCACCTAGATCAATATTCCCTCCTTAGGAATCAATGGTATTCATTGCGTTGAGTTCCTGGGGGAGAGGGGAAATCACTTGTTGAATCTGAACCTTGGTGAGTTGCTTGCCTTGCTAGAGAAGTTGTGTTACTTAGCTTGTTGAAGGATGTCACGAACCTGTTGTTGGTGGGGTTGAATCTATTCAACCAAAATGTTGTATCTTGGCTTGATTGGGAAGTGTGTAGCCAACTTTGTAGGTGAATAAACAATCTCTTCTACAATCGTCTTATCTTGAATAGAAAGGTCTTGGGCCAAGGCTGCAGTGGTTGCAGTGTCCTTATGTTCACCTTTTGAAAAGATTGTGAAGAGGCTGAATTTTGTAGTATGAGAGATTACCTTGCGGTACTATTTTAGTGGGACATTAGTAGGAACTACCTATGGTATCATGTAGATATGACCCCCCATAGTAACAATGACACTACGGGGTCGAGACTCATAAATATCATGGCGCTTACACATATATGGTTGGACCAAAAGAACATCACAGACATCCAGCAAGGAAACATCACATAATAACCTCATCCTTGAAGGGTTGGTTGTCATATGACAATCTACATTGTTGATTGACACGGATATATCATCCCTGGAAAAGCCACCCGACATTGTATGGTTGTGGGTGTGGTGTTGTCGACAATCCCAATTGTTTGACAACCTCTGTTGAGATGAGGTTATTTTGGCTTCCTCTATCAATGATAAAATGTAGTGGGGCCCCCTTCACCCACATTTTTGAATGAAAAAGATGATCCCCCTCTTCAGGGTCTGTTGGTTCTTTTGGTTGAATTGTTTCGGTCGATAGTAGCAGTGGGGTTTGCATCGATGATCTGTCTTTTCCCATTTTTTTTTGAATCAAGGTTCGACACCTTTTCTTTGATTTCATCCACCAATGATTGTTTTGAGAGACATTCATCAGCGTTGTGTCAGGGGATTTTGTGGAAATCATGCCACTCTCCAGTGTCCTTCTTCGTCTTTTCATGACCCTTCTTTTCATATGGCTTGGACTGGTTTTCAGGAGGTTGTTTGTTAAGGTCGCCTTTATCATAATTTGGTTGTTGCGGATTTGTAGACACGAACTCCCATTTGTTATGGTGCCTAAATTTTTTCTCAATTTTGACAGCATATCGATAGGCATCTCCCAGTGATGAGATCTCTAGGAAATCCATTTCGATTTAGATGTACCTATGCATAGCCTCGCGGTATTTCAAAACCAGATGTCGCTCGGATTCTTTGATACCCATATTGGTGCACAAGGTATGAAAATTATTTTTGAACTCTGACACTGTTTGACCCCTCTCCTCCTGCAGTGTGGTTCATCGCATGTATTGTTCTCCATAGTTACCAACATGTTAATATTGTTCCTTCACTGCATCCACAAAAAAATCAAAAATGGGCTTGTCCCCATATATTCCAGACTCCTTTGTGGAAATTTTCTCCCAGTAAGTTTCCCACCAATGTTTGACATGGGGGAGATCCTTAAGGAGTGAAAAGGTGATGTTTTCCCTATCGGAAAAATTATGAACAAAGAAGTAACCTTCTAGCAGATTTAGCCATTTTTCTAGGGCATCTACATCGATCTGACCTTCAAATATGGGAATATCAAAATTAAATTGTACCTTGAAAGGAGAGGTTCCTCCAAAGTGATCTCTTGATGAATATATTCATGTTGTTATCTGCAGGCATTGAAGGATGTGGGAAAAATTCTCCATCATTTCGTCCCTCTAATGCATGAGAGCTTGGTCTAGCAACATATTAATAAAATATTTTGTTCCATCATTTTTCTTTTCTTCCACCATGGAGGGTTTATTGGACGTGAAAGAGATATGTTCCTCAAGAGAGATAAGATCGAGACCCAACTTGCTATACTCAAACCTCATCGGGGACATGCACTGAAAAATGATCAAGAGAAGCCTGCTTTGATACCACTGATCCAGATTATTTTGAGCACGAAATGAGAGAGGAGATATAATAAAGAAATATACCGATATATTTCAATAGATCCAATAATATAACAGAGATATATCATATGTATATAAACAAGAGGCACATATATACAGTAATACACAATTTCTATTAATGAGTGAAATATACATAACTGTAAAATTACAAAGTGATAGACTCACTAGAATGGTGGAATCTTATCTCTAAGAAGATATGTGATGGTTATGCTCATTGGAAAGAAGATGATTGTTACAATGAGGCTTCAAAGTGCTTTTTAAAATAAATAAAATCCAAAACCCTAACCCCAAAAGATGAAAATCCAACAGTTTTGTGGACCCCGTTTTGGGTAGTTTGGTGTATCAACTTCTCGGGGGTGTAACTTTGGCATACGATCTTCGTTTGGGGAGAAAAATAGCTCGTTGGAAAGGTATTGAAGAAGAGATTCATTTGTGGGGATCAATCAAAGGCTTTATTAAATATTAGGTTCCCGAACGTGAAAAAATGTCGTTTAGGCCCTCAAAATGGACCCGAAATTTTAGGAACCGAAAAACTACTAAAAATAGTAAGTTGCCAACAAACTGTTTTGAGCCAGTTGGAATAGGTGGGTGGCCATCGATATCCACCTAGATCATATTCACATGGAATTCTAGTAGCTTGTATGTTTATTTATTGTCATCGATCTTGGTGTTGTTAACAAAGGAATCTTAAGAAACTGAAAAGTCACGAGACTTGAATCTACAACCACGGGATTTGTTGGGTTTGTTTTGACATTGCAATTTTTATTTATTTTATATTTCAGTTTGATAATGCTACGGGAATTAATTAATTTAATGAATAAGTTAATTGGACCATTCAACATCTGAAAAAAAAGGTTTTAAACGATTGGTTGAAGAACATAGCATACTCATACACTTGATTTCAATTTTTGGAAATGACTAATCAAACATAGTGCTTTTGAATATAGTAAGGATAGCTTAGATTTTTCTTACCTAGTCTACATGTATTTTTCCAACACCTTATAAGCTTATGAGCATCTTGATTGATAATTTAATGTACATCAGTTTAAGCAATTAAATTGACCAACACCCACCTTGGAGTTTGTGGGGAAAGTGAGTTATGTTGGCTTTTTAGGGAGCCACATGGTGCATTATTAGAATGTAAATATATTCCAAAGTTTAGAGTCATGAAAAGATAAATCATCCATCATTCTATAGGAGGTATTGGGAGATACTATGTTGTTATGAATGTAAGAGATTTTTGGTTAAGCCAATTATGGGAGTCATCTTAGAAAGTATGCCCATGTGCATGGAAAACTATTGCCATTGAGGAAAAATAATCACAGCTGAGAATCCCTTGAGTTCCCAGTAGTGATATTTCCTTTCCATTCTATGTTGGAGCCCAAGAAAGAGATGGGATAGTTGAGGAACTACATTGAAAAGAAGGAGATTCCCTTCTTTGGGTTGTGCAAGATGAAGAGGAAAGAGAGCTAGTGAGTTGGAATTGTTGTGAGAGTGAAGAAACCATAAAAACTTGGGAATTGAGTTGTATGTATGAGGATTAGAGCCGTCCATATATTTTTTTCCTTGTGGACTCATAGCCCCAACTCGGAGGTGTCTTGTTGTAGAAATATTAAGTGCAAAAATGCCTCTAGTTGGGTGGAATGTCCAATGTTTGTAATCAATCAGTGTTTTATTATCATAAAGATAAGTGTTATGGTCCATTGTATTTATATTGAGTTGATATTGTGTAAATTATGGTATAAAATATTGTTATGTTGCATGAGTGATCTGAATCTATAATTGTGAATGTTTTGATGATAATTGCATAATGTTTTCATGATACAAAATTTTTAACTTTCATTTACTATATTGTGTGTGTGCGCGCGCGCACGCGTGCACGCATGTACCATGTTGTCAACTCCATGAGCATGGAAGGAATTACACATCTCCTTCATACTGAAAAACACACCATTGAAATGTTTTAACCATAAGAAAATTTTCACTTTCAGTTGCTTTATGGATAATATATATAAAGTTGATACTGAAAATTTTTACTTAAGGTGGAAATTGAAATATTTTGTTTATGGCATTTTTTGTTATTAATATTTTTTTAAATGCCACTCCATCTTTTCTTATATGTTTCCCCTCGTTTCGAAGATGGTACCTAGAGTAAACCCTAGAATATTCAAGTCACAAGGCTGAAATCTTTTAGGGCACAAATCCGGTCAATAACAAGGCTCAAAACCATTACAACAATATACTTGTTATGAGCTCAACATGTCACTTGCAGGAATTGAACCCATGTGGGGAGGATAACAGTAATTCCTCCAAACCACCCAAACTAAACCTAATTGATATTTTAACTCCATCTTATGTTTAAGTGTTAGACAGACTACATGTTTTTTTAGTCAGTATAAACATTTTTTTAAATGCCACGTGTCAACTCCATGTTGAGAATGGAAAACATTACACATATTCTTCATAAAGGGTCGTAGAAAACGTCTTTCAAAGAAATAATATTTTTTTTGTAGAAATCACTTATCCAATGAATAAGATTTTTTTTACTCTCTCTCTGTATGTGTGTGTGTGTGTAAAGTTGATACAAAATTATTTTAATTAAGATAGATATTGAAATATTTTTTAAATGCCACATGTCAACCCCATGTTGAGCATGAAAAGAATTAGACGTGTTTGATCCAGATTGGATCATTATATTATTTTTCATCTATATAAGAACTTTCTGGGTGGAAAAACTAGAGGAATCAGCATGCATGGTCATTTCAACAGTTGGTCCAAATTTGGAAATTTGGATCCAAAAAACCATTTGAAAACTTCCAAAGCCATTTTGAGACATCAAACATAACGTTTTTTGGTCCAAACCTTACTATGAAGGAAGATTATATATTCTACACACTTATACCTTTCATGCAATAATCGCCTCAATCATATTTTGTATGCAAAATTTATGCCTCTTGTGAGTTTATCTACCGTATTGGTCACCATGGTGCAAGTGGATGCCATGCCAGCCTCCATTACTTAGATATGTGGGGCTAGCCACATAGTGTATTTTCTAAGAATATTTTATAAGGTCCAAAACCTTGACACAATTGAGGGTTGAGGAAGTCGAAAACCTACCCCTAGATGGCTATCAAGCTATGTTAAACCCCAAGCCGCTAGGAGGAGAAGGGATTCCATTTTATATTATTGCATTTTGTTCCATAGTAGAGCATAAAATATGGGAGTGGGAAATTAGAGAGAATAACATAGGGGTTTAATGTTTTTTAGCGGCCTAACATGTCACATGTCTCAGGTAACTCCATAGAGATTTCCCTCTCCTATGTACTTCCATTATTTCCATACTAGAAAAAAAAAAAAAAAAAGAGCAACCTCACCTTCTAGCTCGGTTTTCTCCCGTAAAGGTTTCCCAAAGATAATATTTGTGTTATTTTGTGGATGGTGTGTGATTGTGTTTTATTGTTCTCTATTTTCTTCATTTTATCTATTTCATACACAAGCAAAAACTCAATAACTAAAGATTCTAGAATCTAAAGGAATTTAACCTTCATAGTGTAGATTTCAATTTCATTTATTAGATATGTTGTGACGAACTATTCTAGTGGAATATCCATGACATTTTACAGATCATATTGGTATCAAACTAGGTTTTCTTTTGGGTATTTGTGGGAAGTTGTAGGATCTAGGAATCGGATTAAAGAGAATTCGTAGAAACCCTATCCATGGTGGATGAGTCTATTCGTGACAACCCTCGAGATCCAGCAAAAGAGAGGTTTGAGAGGTTTGAAGTGTAATTCACTGACCTCAGTCGCAATATGAGGCCCTAGCAAACAATCTTGGACCATCTAGAGATAATGGAGGCCCTAAATCAGAGATCAGATCGACGGGGATATCGGGAGATCAAGAGGACCCAAGAAAGGAGTTGTGGAAAGAACTCGAGAAAGACCAGTCAATTTCAAGTGTTGTTAACCCTTCACAGTCCCTATTTAAGATGGAAGTGAAAGTGGAAATAAATCCATAATAAGGTGAGATTAATGAATTAAAATTGAATCATTGGTTGCAACAACTAGAAGTTTATTTTAGCATTCACCATATAGATGAAGAGAAGAATATTTCAATTGCTAGATTGAATTTAGAGGGCCATGCTTCAACCTGGTGGGAAATCCATACAGAAACACTTAGGTTGGAGGGTGAGCCACCAGTAATTAGGTGGGAGGACTTCAAAACCCTCATCAAGTCCCAATTCTACCCTATCAGGTATGTAGAGGTCCAATGGATCTGATGGCACTACTTCAGGCAAAGGCATGGACAGAGTGTACATCAGTATACCACTGAATTTAGAAAGATGGCCATCATGTTGAGTATCTATCCCAATAACCTAGATGTATGACTCAAGTATGTGGGGGGTTTACATAGTCATCTACAAAGTGTGTGATGATCTTCAATCCAAGTACAGTGGATGAGGAATGTGTACAGGAACAGTAATTGGAAAACATAGGCAAAAAGAAGGGGAAACCAAGTGGTTCTAAGCAGAAAGAGCACCAGGGAGATTCCAAGGATGGAAAGAAGAAGTGGAAAGGGGAAAAAAATAAGAAGGCAACATCCACTACACATCAGTGCAAAGATCATCACAACCATTGCAATCATTTCAACATCAATGACCACACTGAGGAAAAATGTTGGAAACTACATTCAGAGATGAACCCGAAGAACCGCAAGAAGGATGGAAAGAAAAAAAAAACTTCAAGCCATAGATTCAAGAAATTGGGTTGAAAGTAGCTCTTATGTGGATGAAAATTTTGTCTACAGATATGTGCAGAAGGAGGTGAATCTGAGCAGATTTCATCACCAGGAAGAGAAGGAGATTCCCAAGCTCTTCCACATCAATATTCAAGTCAAAAAACCAAGATAGATGCTATGTTTGACTCTTGTTCACAGGCTAATCTCATAGCAGAAGATATGTTCAACAAGCTTGGATTGGAGTTCCACGATCATCCTATCCCCTATCCATTGGTTTGGGGAAAAAAGGATGCAAATATCAAGATAACAAAGCAATACAAGATTGAATTAGTTATAAGTGTTGATTTTATAGGTGAAGTAGAATTGGATATAGTAGCCCTGGATGTATGCAGAGTAGTTTTTGGAATCCCCTACATGTATATGAGGGATGTTATATTCATGTGGAGAGCCAACCAATATTGCCTCATCAAGGATGGTAAATCCTTCATCATCAATGTGCACAAAGGAAAATCAAAAATTTCATTGGTAAGTGTCAATCAAGCTTAGAAATTGATCAGTTCTAGCAAGAAATATGTTTTACTTTTCTTAAGAGAAAATCAGTCTGAGGATGGGTCAATCAAAGTAAAGACATCCCTGGAGGGGTGTACTAAAGAGAATAAACATTAGTTGGAGGAGTTGCTACATGCATACAGAGGAGTGTTCTGGGAGCGTATAGGGCTATCATCCAAGAAGGAAGTGGAGCACGAAATACAGTTACTACCAGACTCCCCATTGTCAAATATTGGGCTATATAGACAGTTTGTTCTATAAGTGAATGAAGTGAAGAACCAGTTGCAGGGGTTGTTGGAGCAGGGTGTGATTTGACCAAGTACCTCACCTTGTGGGTCACTCATCATAATTGTGCCCAAGAAGGATGGGACTTGGAGAACGTGTATCGATTACAGCGCATTGGACAATATTACATTGAAGAATCGATACCTTCTACCAAGGATTGATGATCTATTGGACCAGCTGCAACATGCCAAGTACTTCACCAAGATGGTTTTGAAATCAGAATATCACCAAGTATGAGTCAAAGAAGAAGATACCTATAATATTTCCTTCGAGACGAGGAAAGTTTTGTATGAGTCGTTGGTTATGCCATTTGGTTTATGCAACACATTGGCTACATTTATGAGACTAATTAATGATGTTTTAATCCCTTATCTAGATTTATTTGTTTTTTTTATTTGGATTATATATTGGTTTATAGTGCTACCTGGGAGGAGCTCATATCACATCTTATGCAGGTGTTAGAGACTCTAAATAAGCACCGACTATTGGCCAATCTAAATAAATGTGAGTTTTCTCAGTAGTATTTGGTGTACCTAGGATATGTGATTGATGGAAGCAAGCCAAATATAGATCTCACCAAGATGGAGGCCATCCTGAACTGGATAATTCCTTCAAATTGCACATACATTAGGAGCTTTGTTGGGGAAGCACAATACTTATGGAAGTTCATAGATTTGCTTTTAGTAATAGTTGCACCACTCCACACAATAATGGGCATTAAGAGTTTCCAATGGTGAAATAATCAACAGAAATACTTTGATGAGTTGAAAATAAAGATCAGTCAAGCATCAATGATCACACTACCAAACTTGAAAAAACCCTTCGAAGTGGAGACAAATGCAAGTGGGTATTTCATGGGAGTAGTCCTGGTGTAGGGAGGAAGGCATATATGCTATCATTTTGAAGTGTTTCATGGGGAGGTTCTCAACTACCCTACTTACGACAAATATCTCCATGCATTGGTACAATCTATCAAAAAGTGGAAGCACTATATGATGGGAAATGAGACCATCATCCACACAGATCACCAATAATTCCAGTATTTGCAGGCTCAAAGTAAGTTACATCAAACTAGGCACTACAAATGGATGGGGTTCTTACAACAATTTCATTTGGTCATCAAGTATAAGAAGGGTATCGAAAACATGTTGTCAGACATGATTTCACGACCACCCACATCTAATATTACATCTTTGGTAACTCTGATGCACATGGAGCCTTTTACCCGTAATGCATACAAAGAGGCATACACGGAATATGAGGACTTAAAGGAGGTGTTTCAATAGCTACAAGGCCAGATTCATATTGAATAAGGTGAAAACAAGGTTGACTATCATTTCCATAATGGTTTACTCTACAATATCGATAAGCTCTATGTTCCTAAAGGTGAATGATTGCAGCTTATCAAAGAGGATCACACCTCCAAGGTTGCAGGACATTTTGGTGTTGGGAAGACAACTGCCAACCTACTGAGATATGTGTATTGGCCCATAATGCCACAAGATGTAGCATGGTATATTAGAGGATGTATATTTTTTTGTACCAGCAATCCCAACAACATGAAACAAGAACTATACCATCCCTTACTTGTACCCACTCGACCTTGGGAAATCATTTCTATGGATTTTGTGGGAGGGTTACCAACAACCTGGAAGGGACATGACTATTTATTTGTGATAGTTGGAAGGTTCAACAAGATGTGCATTCTCATTCCTTGTAAAAAGACCATCAGTGGACAAGAAACAACAAACAAGTTCTTTGAACGGGTCTAGGTGCACTTTGGGATACCAAGGAGAATCATCTCAAATAAAGATACCAAATTTCTCAGTGCATTTTGGACTACATTATGGGAGAATATGGACACTAAGTTGAAGAGGCCTACAACATTCCATCCATATACATATAGGTAGATGAAAGTAGTCAACGTGACTTTGGTGAATCTTTTGAAGGTTTACAATCACAAGCAACTGAAGACTTGGGAAGGAAATATGATCTATATACAACAATATTATAACAGAGCAGTCCAGACTTCTACTAGTAAGTCACATTTTGAAACTTGATTTGGATATTTTCCACCTTCACACTTAGATGTTGTAAATGGAAAATAAGGAGGAGTGAGGGAGGACCTCACGGGAGATGAATTGAAAGTAGAAAAAATTGTTGGGAAGATCAAGCAAATCCATTTGCAAGTACGAAAGACATTGAAGAAGTCATAGGAAAATTACAAGGCTAGACATGACCAGCACAGAACAAAGAGAACATTTAGAGTGGGAGACAGAGTATGGTTACACTTGAATAAGGAAAGGATACAGAGTCCTAGTAAGAATATAAAGGCTCTGCGGTATGGTCCTTTTGAGGTATTGGAAAAGGTGGGAGATAATGCCTACAAACTCAGTCTACCCCCATACATGCGCATTTACTCAGTCGTGAATGTGAATAATCTCAAACTATATGATCCTTCCATGTTGGATTAGGAAGAGAAGAAGGTCCTACATTCCATAGAGGACTTAGCACCAGATGCTCAAGAAGAGTTGTTAGAGGGAACAGTTTTGTAGAAGAGGTCCATAACTACAAGTCAGGGGCAACATGACCTTTGGAAGATTGGGTTGAAAGGACAACTTCCAGGAAAAGCAAAGTGGTACTCCAAGGAGAAGGTAGAGGAAAAATTTTCTCACCTCATTCAGTAAATATTTTGGGGACCAAAAGCTTCCCTAAATGGGGAGGTATGATACAGATTGGATCATTATATTATTTTTATCTATCTCAGTACTTTCTGGGTGGAAAAATTGGAGGAATCGGCTTGTAGGGCCATTTCGATGGATGGTCCAAATTTGGAAATTCTGATCCAAAAAAAGGTCTGAAATATTCTAGAGCCATTTTGAGGCATCAAACAACACGTTTTTGGTCCAAACCTTACTATGGAGGAAGATTCTATATTCTACACATCGATACATTTACAATGGTGGAAGAATCACCTCAATCGGAGTTCGTATGTGAAAGTTATGGCTCCCGCAAGTTGACATATCATGTTGATCACCATGGTGCTAGTGGATACCATGTCAACCTCCATTACTTAGACATGAGGGTCTAGCCACGTAGTGGATCTTCTAAGAACATTCTAGAAGGTCCAAAACCTTATCACGATTGAGGATTGAGGAAGTCAAAAACCTACCCCTAGATGGCTATCTAGCTATGTTAAATACCGAGCCGCTAGGAGGAGAAGGGGTTACATTCTATGTTATTGTATTTTATTCCATAGCAGAGAAAAACCACTGGGAGTGGTAAATTAGAGAGAATAACAGAGGGGGTTATTGTTCTGTAGCATCATAACAATCCACATGTCTCGGTTATCTCCACAAAGAGTGTCTTCTCCTTTGTACTTGAATTATTTCCATACCATAGAAAAGAGAGTAGAGCATCCTCACCTTCTATATGGGTTTTCTCTCGTAAGGGTTTCCCAAAGTAAATCTTTGTGTTATTTTGTGGATGGTGTGTGATTGTATTTTATTGTTCTCTATTTTCCACATTTTATCTATTTCATGCATAAACAAAAACTCAATAACTAAATATTTTGGAATCTAAAGGAATTTAACCTTCATAGTGTAGATTTCATTTTTATTTATCAAATGTGTTGTGATGAACTATTCCAATGGAATACCCATGATAGTTTACAGATCAATCTCTTTCATACTAGTACATAGAAAGTGCATTTTCGCACAATACACAAACTTTTACTTTCAATTGTTATATATATATATATGATGATGATGATGATGATGATGTTGATGTTGATGATGATGATTAATGTCCACTAAGACCGAATTGGTCTATCGGACCTTAAGAGGGTAAGTGATTATTTTTTATTCTTTAGACTTTTGTTTGTGTGCTCGAAAAGCATTAAGAGAAGCTTTCCAAGATCACCATACTTTTCTTGAGTTAAGAGGTTAGGAAGGTTGGTAGTGTGACAAATATTTTGAGAATGAGATCTAATATGGGTATCGGTTGAACAATCTAAGAGAAAATGTTTTTCATCTTCAACCTTCTTAGTGTCACAAAGGTGACACACTCTTTCATCCCATGGTGTTTTAGGAATTGACCAACACCCAGTTTCACTATGGAGCTCGTGAGAATTTTTTTTTATCTTAGAAATGCTTATTTTTTTATTTACACTTGGCAAAACATATAGATGATTTTGATCTTCTAGATTAGGGTTGATTACATCCTTATAATACCTTAATTTTATTTTTTCCTCGAACTCTTTATCACACCACATTTTCTCTTTAAATTTTGATTTGATGTTTTTTTTTAATAGTATCTTTATTCTGCAAAATGGTGTCTTCCATGATTCCCCAATAATTTAGCCAAGACCAAGCATCTTTATGCCATCCTCGCTTGAGTTGATGGTGGTTATGACTCGATTTTGAAGCAATTTTAGGAAGCCTCTAGTCTTCCATGTTGTTTAACTTGTTCTTATAATTAGGTATCTAGTCATAGCCATGCTCTCAATGGGGGAGAGGCTTGTTTCTAAGAGGAGGATGGGATAGGGCATATTTCCTTTAATTTTGAGATTATAGGTTATAAAATTATTTTGTATTTGCTCTATCTTTCTCAAGGATTCATGAGAGATACTACAGCCCTAGACTTCACATCCATAAAGAATAACAAGTGTAACAAGAGTCTCAAAAATGAGTTTCTTCTTATCCCAACTCCAAAGATCAGTTGATTTACAATTATTTTCGAGTCCATAATAAGTTTTCCACCCCCCACTAATCTTTTTCTCAATGCTATAATTTCAATTGAGCTTGTGGTGAATATCAATTCCAAGATCTCTTATGATACCTTTGTATATAACAACAACTTGGAGGAAGTGACTTCATATATATATATATATATATATATATAGAGAGAGAGAGAGAGAGAGAGAGAGATTTTGTTTATGACCCACGTTGATTTTTTTCTTCTAATTAATATTTTTTTAAATGTCACATGTCAACTCCATATTAAACATTGAAAGAATTACACATCCCCTTCATAGTGGAAAGTAGAAAACACTTATCAATAATTAATCCAATTAATAAAAAATATGATATAGAAAGAAAAATGAACCATAAATTATTATCATTAGCCCCACTAAAATTACTATCTTAATTTAACTTTTTATTCCTAACTACCCATTGAAATTATACCCGAAAACCAATAATCTATACTTAAATTTTCTTATAATTTTACCACATCCATATGTATTCCTCCAATTTGAAGATTGATAATGTCCAAAGTTAAGTTAATGTTGGGATTCTCCATAAATACAAGCCAACCACTCTATTAAGTATTATGAAAGGGTACGAGTAAGTCACCTACCATTAATTATAATGAAATTGTAGGAATAGAGCTTAGTACAATCCATTAATGCTCATTAATTAATATATATATAATGAGAAATAGTGGTTGGCCTCAAATATGGAAAAAGAACCTATAAGATGGTTCTCCCTTAGTACAAATGTTAGTGATGTCGTTTGCCTATTTATATTTTTGTGGTTAGTGGTTGTAACTATATTATATGGATGTAATTATTTATTTATTATATGTACGATAAGATGGTTCTCCCTTTGTACAAATGTTAACGATTGCGTTTGCCTATTTATATTTTTGTGGTTGTAAGATGTAATTATTTCTTTATTATATGTTTATTTGTTTTTCGGTTTCTTTTTTAGGTATGAGAATTAATGTTGATATATGAATAGGTGAGGAATTATATGTTTATTTCTTAATTTTTTTAAGATGATAATAGAAAATTATGATTATAATATACAAAGTATAGTAAAGAAGCTTCTAAAATTAAAAGATATATGTATAAAGTTAAAAGAGTTATTTTTTTAATGCATTTAGCTTAGCTTCTTCTACAGTGTAATTTGGTTTATATAAATAATATTTTTTAAATTGTGTTAGTTCTTGGATACGAGTTTAAAAAAATAAGAGTTTAAAAAATTAAAGTTGAAGAAACATAAAATTTTGAAACGTCATTTTTCAAAAAAAATCTTCATATTTTTACCTTTAATATAATTATCTTATTTAATTTTTCACTTAAATAAGGTATAAGAATAGTTTAGGAGCATTGAGGGTTGGTCAAAAGAAATTAACTGCAATATAGGAGTTAAGCAAGGTTGTCCCCTATCCCCTATTCTTTTCGGCATTTACATAGACAAGTTAGAAGATTGTTTGGAAGCCACAGGTTGTGTTGGACCAACTATTGCTAGTATACTAATCATTGTTCTTGTCTATGATGACGATATTGTTCTTGTGGCAAGGAATCCCTATGACCTTAGTACGCAGCTTAGAATCCTCAAGGATTTATGCTCTAGTATAGGCATAATTGTGAACATTGAAAAAACAAAGGTTATGATCATTAAATCCAACAAGATCACCTACAATAATTTTGTTTATGATAATAATATCTTGGAGGAAGTGTCTTTGTACAAGTATCTTGGAACTGATATCCATCACAAGCTCAATTGGAACTATAACATTGAGAAAAGGATAAATGGAGGGTGGAAAGTTGATTATGGGCTTGAAAATAATTGTAAATTAACAGACCTTTGGCTATGGGATAAGAAAAAACTCCTATTTGAGACTCTTGTCACTCATGTTATCTTATATGGATGTGAATTTTGGGGATGCAGTATCTCTCGAGAATCTTGGAGAAAGATAGAGTAGATCCAAAAGAATTTTAGAACTTATAATATCACAATTAAGGGCAATACACCCTATCATATCCTCCTCATTGAAGTGAGTCTTTCCCCCAATGAGATCACAACTATGATTAGGTACTTAATTACAATAACAAGATAAACAACATGGATAACAAGAGACTCCCCAAAATTGCTTCAAACTCTAGCCAAAATCGGTTCAAGCGAGCATGTCATAATGATGTCAAAAAATCTTGGCTAAATCAATGGGGAATAAAAGAAGAAGTTATTCTACAGAATAATGATGATATTAAAAATATTATACAAGCTAAATTTAAGGAGAATATATGGTGTGATAAAGAATTAGAGGATAAAAGAAAATTAAGATATTATAAGGAGGTGGTTAACCTTAACCTTGAAGATCAAAAGTATCTCTATGTTTTGACTAATGTAAAGAAGAGAATCAATATTGCTAAAATAAGAACTAATTCTCATGAGCTGCATAGTGAAATTGGGTGTTGGGAAATCCCCAAAACATCATGGAAAGAAAGAATATGTCACCTTTGTGACACCAATAGGGTTGAAGATGAAAAGCAGATTCTCCTAGAGTGCCTTGCGTTCTACCTAAACTAGATCCCAATTTCAAAATATTTGTCACAATACCGACCTTTCTAACCTTCTAAGTCATCAAAACTTTAGTGATCTTGAAACACTTCTCTTAATGTTTTTCAAGCATCGAAATAACATTTTAAACAAATCCAAGTAATCTCTTACTTTTTTTAAGGTCTGATAGACCAATTTTGGCCTAAGTGGACGTTAACCATCATCATCATCATAAAATAATTAATGATAGTTATCTAATATTTTCTTATAAAAAAAGAATTATAATAAGTTGATTTTATATATGGAAAAAAACATGTAACATGTTTATCCCTTAATACAAATGTTAATGATTTTGTTTACCTTATTTTCTTTCTTTATATATCTCTAAATTCATAATAAATATAATTCTTATCTTGAGGCTTCATATATTTATTGGTGACATATATTTATTAATTTTTCACTAATTTAAATATATCATTTTTTTTCTATATAATATTATAATTAAATATTAATAGTAATAAAAGTTAAATATAGTTGTTGTGTCAATTGGATTTAGTTTAGTTGGTTGGATGGAATAATTGTTATCCTCCTCATTTAGGTTCAATTCCCACAAATTTAGCCAACACTAACCTGTCGCCTAAGGAAAGACAGTGAAATGTCAAATTTCCAATCTTATTTTCCACCTTTTGAATTAGCCATTTCCAATCGCAAACCCTGTAAGCATTTGGTTTGATAAAAAAGCCTAAATATTTCAATCCTTCCTCTAACCTGTGGATCTGAATATTAAAATACTCCCTTAGTATATCCTCTCGTATATGATCAGTATTATGGGCCAAGAAACATGACTTCTAACAATTTCTTAAATGATAAGATAGTGTGGTCCTGGAACCAAAAAGATGGGGATGTTACTACAAGCTCAACCTATGGGGCGATGGTCTATCAATTCGCGGAAAAATATTGCAGATGGTGGTATAAGGTAATTTGGAAAATTAAGGTTCCTAAAAAAATCATCATTTTCATGTGGTTGTGTTTGATAGATCATGTTCTCACAATAGTAAATTTCAAGAAGCGTGGGGGAATAGGGCCATCAGTATGCATTTTTTGCTTGAAAAATGAGAAATCAACTAATCATTTGTTTTTCCATTGTGATTTTACACAATATGTTTGGAAATTCATTCAGAATAAGATGAGGATAGTTGGGTCTTGGGACAGATCTTCTTTGTAGGAAAATATGTTGGTTTGGTTTGTTTCTTTTCCACATTTGAGACACTTTCCCTTTTTGATCCTATGGGGTATTCGGAAATATCGAAACAAAATTATGTTTGAAGATAGGATAAAGAATGATGACTATACAATCTCTCATATCCTTTTGGCTATCAATGAACATACAGTTAGCAATGAAGTTGACAGAATATAGTACATATTAAATCCAATCTTCTTTGATAATACTCTTATTGGTTTTTTTGATGGGGCAACAGTTGGGGGCTTATGCGGGATAGGTATTTTTATTAAACTCAATGTCTCACATGTTTATAAAGGATATTTTGCTAGTGGAGAAGGGAATAACATCAAGGCAGAAATCATGGGTCTTTGGGGTCTTTTGAGTCTGGCCAAAAAAATTCACATTGATCCCATCATGGTTGTTGGTAACTCCAAAGTGGTGCTAGATTGGATATCCAACAAATCTAAGCTTGATATTCTTTCCCTCAACTCTTGGAAGACGAAGATTATAAGGCTTCGTGACATGTTTTATGGCATCAATTTTATGCACGTTCACAGGCAATTCAATAACGAAGTTGATATATTATCAAAGAAAGCCATGCCATCTCCTTCAGGATGGCTCTTTGTAGAGGAGATTTTTGAGGGATCAATGAACAAAACTGATCATTTCCATATGTTCTAATTCTTTTAGATCATTTTTGTTATAGACATTATTATGTAGAATTATATATTTTCGGCAATTAGAATAATGTTCTATTTGAAGGCAATTTGAATATTTTTTAATATGTTAGTATTTTGGATATTTGTATAAGGTGAATATGTACCTACAAGACATATTATGAAGATCTCTATGTATGAGGAAGTTTCTCTTGATTCAGTGATGAATAATAGTAAAACTAATTTTTTGGTGTAAAAAAAAAGTTCAATTCCCACAAATGTGATTTAATAGATAATTAATTTTTTTATTTTTATCTTAAACCAAAAC
>ML778073.1:1598546-1614794 GCA_009831015.1 Picea engelmannii | reverse complement strand
AAAAAAAAAAAACAACACCTACTAAATTATATATTGTTATTGTTTTAATTATAAATAAAATATTTACTCATTTAAAAAATTTACAAACATTTTAAATTAAAAATTCTTTATAATATATTTAATTACAAAAATATCTTTTAAATATATACATATTCTATACTAATTTTATATAAAAACTTTACAAAAATAATTGAAAATAATTTTTTTAAACCTTAAAATTAAAGCATACGCTGTTACTACTTAAAGGGTTTTAAATTTGTGTAAGTCCTAATCGAGAATTCTAAGCATCGACAAACTTTGGCATTCCCTCTATCTAACTTTTTGGTAGAATCTAGTTTCTCAAAACATTGTTACTTTTATTTATTTTTTTTAGATTTTCTGTTTTTTTTCATAAATTTCATTGCATTACCTATTATATATTTATAAAATTATGATAAAAATATGATTAGATATTGAAATATTTTTTTTAATATTATGTATCTAAGTTGAAAATGGAAAAAATTACACACCTTTGTTATATTAAATTGTAGAAAATTTTGAAAGTAATAAGATTTTTTTATTTTCAAATGTTATATATAGTTTCATTGGACATTAATCATCATCATCATATATTAGTTGATATTGAAATGACATGTGTTAAGTCCATATTAAACATTGAAGGAATTATACATCTCTCTCATATGCGAAGTAGAAAGCACCTAGAATAATATTTTTTTTATGGTTGACATTGAAATAATTTTTTGTTAATAATATTTTTCAAGGCCACTTATCAACTCCATGTTGAACAAACAAAAAATTACATATATAACTCATAATAAATTGTAGAAATTCCGCCTTTCCATACAATAATTAATCCAATTAATAAAAAATATATTATAAAATAAAAGTTAAACCATGATTAACTTCCCTCACTAAAATTATTATCTTAATTTAACTTTTTACTCTTAACTATAAAATTGTACACCAAAATCAATGTCAATGGTCTATACTGAAATGAAATTGTACACCAAAATCAATGTCAATGGTCTATACTGAAATGAAATTGTACACCAAAATCAATGTCAATGGTCTATACCAATGGTTTATACTTCATTTTTCTTATATTTAAATTTTCTTATACTTTGACCACATCCATCCATATTCCTCCCAATTTGAAGATGGACAATGTCCAAAGTTAGCGTTGGCGTTCTCCCTAAAGACAAGTCAACTACCCTATTAAGTATTATAAAAGGGTACGAGTAAGTCACCTACCATTGGGTATGGTTTTATTGTTTACTGGCTTGTCATAGTTCAGTGGTGTACAGGTGGAGATCTCATGTCGCCTCATCGACAAGATGACTTAGAAGGAAATGTCACGGCACTTATGAGTGTCGATGACGAGGTCCTCTGGGAGCAGGAGGGTCTTTTCAAAAGACTCGATTCCTTGGAAGGGGCTCCACCTTCTTCACTTTCTCCAGACTGTGATTTGACCTCTTCTCCAGTACATAACTTTTTCCAGAATCGAGTCACTACACCTCGTCATAACGTTTCCTTTCCTGTAGTTACTGGCTTAGCGCGACAAGTGGAGGTGTTGAAGTATGTACATGATCCAAACTCGGGCGATAAGGATGTGGTCTCGCCTAGTACTCTAAGAAAGGCATGCAAGCAACCAAATCATGTGGGCGTTCACAGGAAATTGTGGAAATCTAACATGAAAGTTAAACGCATGGTGTTGGGTTCCAAAGTGGGTCTCGAGGAAACCTATAGGATGGCCCTGTGTGGCTTAATTGGCAGACTCTCATATAACTATTTGAGTAAGGATCCAGTCTCGGTATGGGTTGACAAGCATTGGGTTCCTTTACTTGGATATGCACCTGAAATTATTTATCTCACTAAAGGATGGTTGGGTTTTATTTGTAAAACCCCGAAGGATGCAACCCTTCTTCTGGATTCTCGGTGGGTTTTTGGGGGAAGCAGTTTGATGTTGAAACGTTGGAGGGTTGATTTTGACCTGTCGACTGAACATTTTCAGTTTCGTCATTTCTGGGTTCTTCTATCGGGTTTACCTATTCATCTCTAGAATGAGGGATCTCTTTGGGCTATAGGAGACTCTCTAGGAAATTTTATTGCGTTGGACAACCAGACCCTTTGTACACCTACTAGGAAGATTGGCAGAATTCTGGTAGAAATGGATATCCATTGCGGTTTGTCGGAGGTCTTAGATATCGAATGGTGTGGTCGTTGTTTTTTACAAAGTTTTGATTACCTCAATATACCTTTCCATTGTAACCTTTGTCGCAGCACGGATCATCTTCGTCGAGATTGTAAAGGCTTTGCAGAAGAAGAAGTGTCAGAGGACATTTCTATCCAAAGGGAGCCTCATGACTAGGTAACAAAAGTGGACTCTTACGGGAACGAGCCTATACATTATGGTTTAGAGCCTTGGAGCCAATCGGAATCTTCGGAGACTCTCATTGGTAAGTTAAAATTTCTTTGTCCCACTTTATATTCTACATTTTCTATTTGGGAAAAGGATGCTTTGGATGCGTCTCGATGGATATTTTTGTCCACCACCAAAGCTGAGGGGCCTACCAAGTTTGACAGGGTAGAAAATAGCCTTATCATAGTGGAAACGACGCGGCCGACAAATTTTGTTTCCTCACCGGTGGTTGATTCAGGGGTACAGCATTTACCTTTAGCTAAGCCTCTTGCTCATTCTTCTCCTCAGAGTCTTTAGACTAGATTGCCTCATCTGTGTATTGTCTGAGTTCTGGCACTTATCTCATCCCCTTTGTCCCAGGAGCAGTTGGATAGAGATGTGACTGACCCTGGTTATAGAAAATCTGAGGAGGATGACAACACTCTCAGTGTTGTACTAGACTTCTTGATTCCCTTTATTCGTGACACAAATCCTACTGTTAAATTGCCAGTTTACTTGGGAAAGTTTGTTCATGTTTCAAATAGTGGTGGGGGTACTTCTCATACACACACTGAGGGTGATGGGAAATAATTTTCTTGTTCTAGGGGCCTAGGCATCGAACACTCTCCTATAAAGACCCGAAGCATTCAGAAAAAACTGGCAAGTATGACTTCACAGTCAGTTGACTTTGTTCCTTCCTCCACTGATAATGGGGCTCTTAAAGCAATGAAATCCCTGGTGAGGGATAAGTAATGTTGTTACTCTCATTAAATATAAGAGGGATTGGTATCACCCTCAAAGCCGCCTCTGTATGACATTTTTTTTATCGTACTCACCCGAACATTGTTTTTTTTACAGGAAACCTTAGTTCACGACCAAAAAGCCAGAGATTTCATGCATTATCTTCGACCATCCTAGGTTTCATATGTTGTAAACACATTGGGTACTTCTAGAGGTTTATTAGTCACTTGGGACCCAAACATTTATGATCTGGATCCTCACCTTACTGTTGGTGGTATTCTATTGACGGGCAGGTGTATTATAAACAAGAGGGAGATCTCTTTGCTCAATATATATGTCCCTTGATCGAATCGGAAACACTTTTGGAGTTTGGTGGCAGAAAGTGGTCTTGTTGGACCTCGAATAAGTTTTGGAGAACCTTGGTCGTGTTTGACCATTTTTGGGGCTTTGACAGTCTGGTCGAAGACGGAGCGCCCAGGCGAAGCAGAGATCGTGGGATCTCACTCCCTTTTGGGGGATTTTTGGGGATTAGGGTTTATGTAACGAGTATGGGATGTCGGCCCATGGGTTTACCCATGTTTAGGCCCCATTTGTAATGTATAAATAGATATCTAGGCAATGTAAGAATAGAGAGACCTAGTAGAATCGTCTTAGTGTGGATCTAGAGGATTTGTGCATACTATGTGTTAAGACTTACAGAGCTAAGTGCAAGTGATTGTAAGAAGCTTGTGTGTGGACTATGTAAGAAGGCTTTGTGTTGTGACCTGACTCAGGGAAGGAGGATATGGTGAGGTGCGCACAGATCTCCTGTCCTATGCGAAGTTGGTTTCGTGGCTCAGTGCATGTAAGAAGATTGAAATAAGATAATAAAGAAGGGGAAGAGTTGGTGGACGTAGCCCCACGCTGGGGGTGAACCACGTATATTTTGTGTTGTGATTGCTTTGTGTTATTGATGTGATTTATGCTTAGTGATGAATCTTTAAGTATGTTAGATGCATCTGATTTAGTAGCTTAGTGCTTAATAACATGAATGAATGCTAGATCTATTTGATGCTATGTGCTAAATGGTTAGATATGCTTAGATCTTGTTGAATACTGTGTTGTTCTGTAATTAGGGATTTTAACATGTGATGTGAATAAGGGTAAAATCTAATGAATGTTAATTGTTAAATTCTCTGTTAAGTATTGTGATCACATATCTGTCTCTCAACTAGCTTTTAAACACTTGAGTCCTACAACCCCCCCTGCCTCTACCTTAGGTGAGACTTCATCTGCTTCCCAGGTGTTTCCTAAAGGGCCGGTAGTTAGGGTTTTGTTGGTGTGATGTTGAAGCATTGAACCCTGGGTCTTCCCCTATGCCAAAAAATGGTTCTATTGTCTGGGCCTAAAACTGTGATTGTTGGGAACTGAGGAAAAGAGAAAGCTCTATGCATAGATCTGTTCTTGTAGTGTGCAGTACTCTACTTGACTTGTGAAGCTCTGTGCCAAGAAGAGAAGTATGATCTGAAGAAAAGAGGTAAGATCTTAAAGCTTGGTGCTCTGATAAAGGTAAGATAAGTGGAAATTTTTATTTCGAAAGAATGGATCTAGGTATATTTGATAGATTTCGTCCTAGTCTGAAAACTAGGGCACAACTAGAAGAAAGAAGATGTGATATGAATAGATCTGATAGAAATAGTGAAAGATATGTTATTCCTATGCATAGAAATAATTTTTGGACTAACAAGTGGATGCAGGGTCCTAGAAAGAATTTTTTGCAGGTCTATCACTGTGATCCTAGTGCGCAGTACAGGAAAGGTTGGGGATCCTTTAAGAGAAAGAGAGGATTGACTCTATGTTATAGTTGCAGAAGACCAGGACATCTTACTAAGGAATGCCCTGGTAGAGGTCCTATTTGCCTTTGTTGTAAGGCTACTAAACACAAAGTTTTGTATTTCCCTAGAATGATTGCTAAAGTTGAAAAGATGAACATGAGACAAGAAAACCATGAGGAAGGTCAAGATACTAAGAATATGCCAAAGAAACAGAAAGAACTTGAGGCTATATTATTACAGATGAAAGAAACACTAAATGATAACAGAGACATCAGTTTATCAGAGAACTTAAAAGAGAAAGAGTGCATAGAAACAAGAAAAGGAGACTTCGACATAGACTGTGTATTGAACGCAGAAACACGGGTGAACATTATGACAGAAAGTACTTGGGAAATCTTAGGAAAGCCTATTATGGTTCCTTCATTGGGAGGAATAGGATTGTTTAAAGGAAAGTTGATAACCCCATGTGGATGACTTGCCCATGTACCTATGAGTGCCCATGGAACATCGACAGAAGAAGGATTCGAGGTCATTAAGTTTGTTGAGAAAAACACCCCTTTTGCACTTTTGTTAGGAAGGACCTGGATTGAGAGAGATCAGATCCGAAGGAGAGAAGAAGAGGAAGATATAGAACATAAAAAGAAAGAATTAAGGGATTTCATGGCTAAGAGAATAACACGCTTAATATAAGAACAAGAAGACAAGTTGAAGCAACTAAGGGCCAGAAACTTAGTTGTCAAAGTTGAAAGAACACAAGAAGGCTTAAAGAACCTATCCATGCAAGAGAGCAGAGCACCTACTCCAAAATCATTAAAAGAAAAAGTATTACCCTCGAATCCTGTGAAAGTTCCTCAACAGTGCGAAGTTACTATATTAAGAGCAGATAAAAACAAGAATGGAAAGAGGACTCCAAGGATCCATATCACAGGAAAGAAAGCAAGAAAACTCAGTAAGAAGAAAGCAAAGCTAGAGAAATTGCAGGAGGTTCCAGAGAGGACTTCGCAGAAGGAAGGTTTGCAGAAATTGAACCTCGTCGGAATAGCAGAACAACACCGACTAGCACTTCACCACAACGAAGAAATATGATTGTTGGAGGCATCCTGGCCGTTAGAAAGATGCTCTAGAACGGCCATAAACATAGTTATTGTCAGAACGTTCTCCATTGGACCATTGGAACCACGCCATAACAGATGGGATTGTAGTGATTGAGGCCTTCCTACCCATTGGAGGAGTCTGTTACGATGTTAGCTATTTAACCCATCGAATCTCTTACAGGGACACTTTTTCCAATTGTGATTATCCGAGCCCACAGAGAACTAATTGTTATCTCACAGTGCTTATTGAGAACTCACCACCTGTTCTGCTTACCTTGAGCATTTTTCCACCTATCCAAAAAATTTGATCACGAGCGTGCATGTCGAGCGACCTTAGTGCAGTAGAGAAATCCATTGAAGAGATTTTGATTGACCTCATGGCAGATAAGGTCATGTCAGCAGGAGCACAGGTCTCATCAACAAGAGGATTGCAAGCCTCCCCATCGACTGCACGTTGATATGGGCCATCCTGAATTGCAACAGAGAAACGGAGCAAAGATCGCGACAACTTGGCAAACATGAAGCTCATCCCATCAATCCTGCCTGACTATATCCCATCTCTGGTTGGTGCGGTTAGTTGTGACAACATCCTAAGGGACTTTGAATATACACTGATTACTGTGACCTCCCGAAGAGGATACGCGTAGTTGGACTGCAATTAGGACAAATTATGATGCTAAAGATCAGTGATTTCAACTTGGGAGACCGCACGAATTATGGAATGCTCACCCCACATAAGTATTTAACAAAGACAACGGGGAAGAATTCAAAGATAATCCCCCAGTAGTGGACCATGGAAATCACGATATCAACAATCCTTAATGTGATGAAGATACCACACTTCGGTAGACATTAGGAGGTTAATGTGTGCGTTAAACTCCTCCTATCATGCTACCATGGTGGTTACCTGTGGTTGGATAAGCGCATCACCATAGTTCTAGTGTTGATCCATCGAATCATTGGATTGAGCATGCAAGGACCCGACCCTCAGGATTTTTACCCAGGGAAGGCTGCAGATCACGCCCTGGCACAGCACATAAGAGAAACTTATGGCGATGTAGAGAAGGGGAAGTGGGGCTACAAGGTAGCCTCCATCCAAAATGGTGCAGTGTGCTTATATTGTCAGTTGATCATTGGTAAGCTCGTCAAGAAGAACAGAACAACACAGGTCACGGGGTTCGTCGTCGACCTCACAGGCAAATGCGTCGAAGGGATGCAAATGAACTGGGTGAGCTACCTCGTCAACCAATTGGAGCAAGATTTTCGCGAAGCATAGGACCAGGGATACGAGTTTCATTTTAGTTGGTTGTTGATTCTCATTGCCTTCATCACTTGGGATATGTTGGAAGGAGCGTCCTTCCTTGAAAGTAAGTTGTTTGAACCACTGTCTGTGAAGTTAACTACGCTCTGGTATTCGAGCGACATGGAAAAACAATGGAAATCCAATATTGTGTTCCACACATATTATTTACAGTTGAAGAGGGCCATTGAATCTTTCCCTCACATGACGTTGAATACTCTGCACAGGTTCAAGCCGCTTGCAAAGTTCCGCATAGATAGGAATTTCATTTACATCACTGTGCATGGGAAAAAATGCAAGGAAGAGCTCCAGTCCTATTACAAACTCACAAAGGAGGACATGGAAGAAATAACCAAGGAATGGCCCGTAGAGTTCCTTGTACCGATCGAATAGACATAACTCTCTGACCCCGACCTCATCGAAACTCCTGTAGTCACTCGAGAAGAGTATGATGGACCCAGCAGCAGCAACAGAAGGAAGAAGAAGGAAGAATTACAGAAAATGAACAACGCATCAAAGGAAACTACACCAGATTCACCAGGAGGAGGAGGAGGAGATGACGAAGTAGATCGGGAAGAGACGGAAGGGGAAGAAAACAAACAAGAACATGCCGAAGTGATACCACCTAAGGATCCCATCACGGAGGCTGATACATCCAAGAAAAGAAAGGTTTCCCCGAAGAAACCATCAACACAGAATAAATCACGAGCAAATAAGCCTGAATTAAAGACTGTACTCACGGTGGATGATATTGACCTTATCATCGCAGCTGTATCAGACACCTCGGAGGAAATTTTGCAGTGAAACAAAGCGAAACAGGAGACAATGTTTAACAGGATCAAGACGGAGCTGAAAGGGGTACAAGAAGCCCTCTACTCGATCCGCGCAGTGTCTACAGCACCATCATCATCATCAAAAGGTATAGAAGTAGGAGACGAGCCTACCCAACTACGTAAATTAGCATATGCGACAGAGGCTCGTCTTCGTCATGTACAGGAAGAGAAAGAACAAACCACAGAGGCCTTGAAACAAGCAAAGGAGGAAGCCCTAGAGCAACATCGAGTTGTGAAGCAAGAGAAAGATGACCTCCAAGTGAAGTTTGCAGAGGAAAGAGAACAAATATAGAAGGAAAAAGAACAACTTCTTATGGAATAGATGGGATTCAAGGAGGCATTCACCATAGCACTTCACTCTATGTCAAGCCTCACACAGATAGAAGAAGATACAGTGGAGAGTCAAGTGGAGAAGATCGTTGAAGCTATTCAGAAGCTTCAAGAAATAGTGGAAGAACTGGAACTGCAAGTAGTGCCAAGCACTCTGCAAGAAGTGCGAGACCGGAGAGAAGAAACTGTCAAGAGCGCAGTAGAAAGAATCAAGGTGTTGGCCTCGGGATGTAAGCTACTCAGCAACCGCAGTGCGCAGACATTATGATCACCTCGCAGAGGACCCAAAACTAAAAGCATTAGAAGCACGGCTTCAAGAGGCAAAGAAACAAGCATCGACAGTGAAAGCACAGCTGAAACTGCTTTCAGCAGTTGAGAACATGAAAAAGTCACAGGAACAGTGCGCAGTTCAGCAGCAAGTCCATGTCATCCAGAGTAAAGTCATGGAAGTGACCCAGAGACTCCAGTTGGTACAGGATGAAGCCTGCACACTTTTTGAGGAGATAGAGGGACAAGGAGCACATCTAGAACAAGTAGTCACCTCAGTGGAACAATGCTTGGAAGGACCGGTCACAGAGAAAGTTATCCAGGAGTTCGTCGAGTAGGAGACTCTGGCGAAGCAGAAATTCGAGGCATCTTGAGCCAAGCCCGAGGCATTTGAAGTGGACTTGCCCAAATCAGAGTGACTAGGGACGAGTCACGGGTGAGTGTTGGGGGCCTGTTGGCCCTCGACCAAGTTATGGAGAACCTTGGTCGTGTTTGACCATTTTTGGGACTTCACCAGGCTGGTCGAAGATGGAGCGCCCAGGCGAAGCAGAGATCGTGGGACGTCACCCACTTTTGCGGGATTTTTGGGGATTAGTGTTTATGTAACGGGTATGGGATGTCATCCCATGGGTTTACCCATGTTAGGCCTCAATTGTAATGTATAAATAGATATCTAGGCAATGTAAGAAGAGAGAGACCTGGTACAATCGGCTTAGTGCAGATCTAGAGGCTTTGTGCATACTATGTGTTAAGACTTGCAGAGCTAAGTGCAAGTGATTGTAAGAATCTTGTGTGCAGACTGTGTAATAAGGCTTTGTGTTGTGACCTAACTCAAGGAAGGAGGATCTGGCGAGGTGCACGCATATCTCCTGTCCTATGCGGAGTTGGTTTTGTTGCTCTGTGCATGTAAGAAGATTGAAACAAGATAATTAAGAAGGTGAAGAGTTGGTGAACGTAACCCCACACTGGGGGTGAACCACGTATATCATGTGTTGTGATTTCTTTGTGTTATTGATGTGATTTATGCTTAGTGTTGAATATTTAAGTATGTTAGATGCATCTAATGTAGTAGATTAGTGCTTAATAACATTAATGAATTCTAGATCTATTTGATGTTATGTGCTAAATGGTTAGATATGCTTAGATCTTGTTGAATGTTGCGTTGTTCTGTAATTAGGGATTTTAACCTGTAATGTGAATAAGGGTAGAATCTAATGAATGTTAACTGCTAAGTGCTCTGTTAAGTATTGTGATCACATATCTGTGTCCCAGCTAATTTGTAGACACTTGAGTCCTACAACCCCCCTGCCTCTACCTTGGGTGAGACTTCATCTACTTTGCAGGTGGTAACAAAAGGGTCGGTAGTTAGGGTTTTGTTAGTGCGTTGTTGAAGCGTTGAACCCTGGGTCTGCCCATGTGCCAACAGGTCTACTGTCTTATAAAACTATGATCATTTTTGGCGATTTGAACATTACCTTCTCTCCGGATTAGGTCTGGGGAGGTTCCTCACATCCTAGATCTTCGGATGGATATTACAAATATTTATTCCTTTCCAAAAATACGATAGATATCCAACCGAACAAACTAGTCCCTACCTGGTGGAATGGTCGATATGGACCTGAGGCCATCGCCAAGCGATTGGATAGATGTTTAGTTTATGAAGGTTTATTATCTAGCATTGCCATCTATAGATCCTGGGTGGAGTATCCCTTTATCTCTGATCATGCCCCTTTTTTAGTTCAACTGGAGATTCCTCCTCTTTACAAATCCTATCCTTTCAAATTAAACTCTCATTGGTTGGATGAAAAAGATTGTGTGGCTCTAGTTCACAAGATATTGAAGGACCCTATTTTCTTAACCGAAGGTGGCAGACAACGCAGAATCATCTAGATTTAAAGGTCTTGAAAACACATACTAAATTATGGATTAAGGAAAGCACTGACAGGAGCAAGTCTCATCTAGCGACTTTAGAGACCGATATAAGGGATACAATTATGAAATTGATGGGGGATTCAACAAATATGGAAGCAGAAAAACTTCTCCAACATATGGAACTTGAAAGGAATAATATATTACTTGGTTTTGAAGAACAGTGGAGACTTCGTAGCAGGGCGATATGGATCCAGAGAAGTGACAATAACACAACATTCTTTCACAATTTTTCTAATCACAATAGGATTAGAAAACATGTTTGGGAGATCACTGATGAAAATGGGTATACACATACAGATCAAGGAGATATAAAGGAGAAAGTTGTTCTATATTTCAAAAAAGAAAATTAAAGCTCTGATTATCCCGAACACTACTGAACAAGTCAAGGTTATTGGTCTATTTCCCTGGATGGTTAATGATGAAGAGTCTTGTTCTCTGTACAGTCTAGTAACTATGGAGGAATTAAAGGTTGTATTATCTCTTTTAAAAAAGGATAAGAGTCTAGGGCCTAATGGTTGGACTGTCGAATTTTTCACCTTATTTTTTGATCTAGTAGGGGAGGTTCTCCTTGAGATGGTGGAGGAATCATGATTGAGAGGTTCTATTGTTGGGAGCCTAAAATCGACTTTCCTGACCCTTATACGAAAAGAAAACAAACCAGTTACTTTTGAATATTTTCGTCCTATCTCACAGTGTAACCTTTTCTATAAAGTAATCTCAAAAATCATTGTGAATCGGATAAAACCAATCATGTCTAGATCACTTTCTACAGAATAGTTGGGATTTTTGCAAGGGAGGCGGATTCAAGATGTTATAAGAACAACACTTGAGAGTCTTCATAGAATAAAAATAAATAAATAAATTGGATCTGCGGAAATCATATGATTGCATTGATTGGGATTTTTTAAGGATGACTTTATTACAAGTGGGCTTTGGCCTCCGAATGACAAAGTTTATTATGAATTGTGTAAATTCCTCTTCTTATGCAGTTTTACTTAATGGCAAGGCTACATATTTTTTCAGAAGAGGTAGAGGACTGCGCCAAGGTTGTCCATTATCTCCATTATTATTTATCTTGGTTATGGAAGGCCTCAGCCTTTTATTAAAAGAAGTAAAGGGGAAGGCAATCTAACAGGTATAAAAGTGTCAAGAATGATAAAAATTCTCCATTTATTATTTGTGGATGATGTCCTAATTATGACAAAGGCTACATTAAAAGAATGGCTAGAAATTGAAAAAATTATTAAGTTATTTTGTAAAGCATCGAGACTCCATGTTAATGATTCAAAAACTATAGTTCATTTTGAGGATCTATCCGATGTTGACCTTATCCCTTTTAAGTCGTTTATTCCCTATACTTTTATCGATCTCTCTGTCGGTTTCAGATATCTTGGATACTTTATAAAGACTGGGGTGTATAGGGTGGACGACTGGAATTGACTAGTGACCAAAATGGAAAAAAATATTGGATTATGGTGCAACAGGTGGTTATCTTTGGGTGGAAGATACATTTTATTAAAGTCATTTTTGGAGAGTTAGTCAATATACTGGATGTCTATGGAGACCATCCCTCACTTTGTATTGAATAAGATTCTAAAAACTATGTTCAATTTCCTCTGGAGTGGTCACAGAGAAACACAGGAATTTCATCTTTGCAGGTGGGATCTTCTTTCCAGACCAAAGAAGTGTGGTGGTTGGGGGTTTCGCAACTTATTTCTCTTCAACACATCCTTGACGGTAAATACTCTATGGCGTGTGCTGACTCGGGAAGGTATCTGGCACAATGTAATAATGGATAAATATCTGCACAATACAACGGTTACCAATTGGTTTAGACTGGCCTCCTACAAATAAACAACTTCGTCAAGGATTTGGAATAGTCTTATAAGATCGGTCCATGTGATTACCCACTGGCTAAGATGGCTATCAGGTTCAGAACACCTTATATCCATTGGTAGAGATCAGATTTTAGGACTGGGTGACAGCTCCATGCTCTCGGACACGCTTATCACACTTTTAAGACATAAAAGTATAACAGTTCTTGCTCAAGCAAAAGGTTCACAGGACCACTTTACATATTCCAAAAAATGGATATGCAGTGAGGAGTTGGGTATTACATGTAATCTGGAAACTGAATGGGAATGTTATTGTAGAGCGCGTATAGGTGTTGGTGTCTCGATCCATGATTCAACAGATACTTTGTTATGGACCGGGGGCGATTCTTCAGGGATCATTTCGGTTAAAAATATTCATTCTGCTCTTATATCTATTCAGAGATATCTGACCTGGGGTGGATGGCAGTTAAATATATGGAAATGGGACCTACAACTTAAGATCAAATTATTCATTTGGATGGCAGCCGAAAACAAGGTTTTATCCTGGGATATTCTTCAAAAAAAAGGTTGGGAGGGCTCTGGTTTTTGCTTTCTATGCAAAGAAAGTACTGAAGAAAATAGCCATATTTTCATTCATTGTACTTTCACCAAGTCAGTCTGGGGCAGATTATATTCAATCATGAAGCTAAAAAAAACTTGGGAAGGGTATTCACTTTCTGAATTTTTTTTCTCATGGACAAAGGACAAATCCGTTTCTCCAACTACGGCTGTCGTTACCTGCTGGTATATTCGGTTAGAGAGAAACAAATTTATTTTTGAAGATGCATCTCCCTCGGTACTTTCAGTAGTCTACAAGACTCTCGGATCTCTCAACATGCTTCCTTCATCTCAAAAATTTACCCCATTAAGAACTTGCTCAATTACACAGCAAGTTGGCACCACTATTGCATGTTTTGATGGGGTTGCACTTTCAGGAGGCAAGCAGTGTGGAGTTGGTGGTGTTATCAAATCTTCAGATGCAAGTGTATATAGATGGTATTTAAATTGTGGGGAAGGAACCAATACAAAGGTTGAACGTTTGAGAGTCTGGGCTACTCTCACACTTGCTAATCTTTTGTCTCTTCAAATATTAAAGGTATTGGGGGATTCAAAGGTAGTTATTGATTGGCTAAACCATAGAGGTAGACTCAAGCTATCTCCATTGAAGGATGGAAGCTCAAAACAATGGATTTAATCAAATGTTTTCAAGAAATTAGCTTTCATCGCATATTCGGTGAATTTAACAAGGAGGCGAACCAATTATCAAAACAAGCACTCTTGGAACCGAAAGGCAGATTATCATATTTCAAGTTGGAAAATGGGGTTGCAGGACCTCTAGCACATCTCAACCTTTACTGATGCTTCCCATAGTCACTTATGAACATGCTTGCTATCATTTTTGGACTCCTTGTCATATGAAATGGCTTTGTTTTTTTAGTAGATGAACTTATTGTTTTTATTTTTTATCTCAATGAAGCATATATTCTTGGAGGTTTGTAAGGAAGCTATATTTGGATAGTCTTTCATGGCTTTTTAGTGCCTAGTCTGACATGTTTGATCATATCCATATCTTTGAACATTGAAAATGTAAAAAACAATATATACTAATATAATTTTGAGTAAATTTTTTATTGAAAAAAAAAGTCACCTACCATTAATTATAATGAAATGATAAGAATAACTATTAGTACAATCCATTAATGTTCATTTTAAAAAATCATATTATCCCAAATAAAATGAAAATAGTGTGAAATAGTGATTGGCCTCAAATATGGAAAATAAAAAATCTATAAGATGGTTCTTCATTTATAGTGATTGCGTTTGCCTTTTTATATTTTTGTGGTTAGTGGATGTAACTATATATATGGATGTAATTATTTCTTTATTATATGTTTATTTACTTTTAGGTTTCTTATTTAGGCACGAGAATTAATGTTGGTATATGAATAGTGAAAAATGGAGTGTTTATTTTTGTGTTTGTTTTGTGAGGGTGATAAAAAAAAATGATAAATTTTGATTATAATATACAAAGTATAATGAAGAGGCATGTGAGATCAAAAAACATTTATAAAGTTAAAAGAGTTTTTATACATTATAATTTTGTTTATATAAATAAGATTTCTTAATTGTGTTAGTTCATATATATATATAACTTTATTTTTTTTTAAATAGATGTTTATGTAGATCACTCTCTATTGATTATAGAGATAAATTATAAAACAATTCTTTATAAATCTTGTTTTTACATCAAAATGAAAATTGAAAAAATATAAAATATAAAATTGAAAAAATATAAAATTCTAAAATGTTTATTTATTTTTTTTAAATCTTCATATTTTAACATAATTATTTTGTTTTGTTTTCCGTTTAAATAAAGTATTTCAATTTTTATTATAAATAAATTGTTATTAAATAATATAATTAGCTATATAAAATCATTATTATTGTTAAACGATATAATTAGCTATATAAAATCACATGAAGATGATGGAAATTTATGAGCAAAGCAAGGATGAAAGTTGGACCATAGTTGGCCGAAACTTAAAATACTACTATCTTAGTTTAACTTGTTACTCCCAGCTACAAGATGAAAGTGTACACCAAAACCTATGGTTTATAGTTGAATTTTCTTATAATTTTATCACATTTTAAGCATAGGTTTTCTCCAAATTTTAATATTTATAATGTTAAGCATAGGTTTTCTCCAAATTTTAATATTTATAATGTTAGTTGGTGTTCTTTTTAAGTACATGTTTGTTATTCTATTATATATTATGAAAGGGTAAAGAGATTAACCTAATTTCTTAAGATGTAATTTATTTTTATTATTTCATTTCATATAAGTTTTATAGAGTGTCTGTAATTGTTTTTTGTTAATTGCTTTTTTTATTATTGTTATTTTTTAATAGGACCACTTTTTTTTTTAATATATCGTTATGTTATAGAACACCTTGTTGGTGCAATGAGGAATTCACCTCCCATAAAGTATTGTGAAGTGGTAGGAATAGCACCTAGCACAATTCATTTATGCTCCATTTATACTATTTTTCTTATCAAAATTTAGTTATAATAAGTTGATTTTAAATATGGAAAAAAACCTTGTAACATGTTAATAATTGTTTTGAGAATCTTGTAGTGTAAAATTTGAGAGAATTCTTGCGGATTACCCACCATAGGAGTCATGTTTATCTCTCAACACAAATGTAAATGATTGTGTTTATCTTTTTATTTTCTTTATATATCTCTAAATTCATAATAAGTATAATTCTTATATAGAGATTTCATATATTTATTGGTGATATATCTTTTATAACTTATAATCTCAAAATTAAGGGTAATACACCATATCCTATTCTCCTCATCGAAGCAACCCTTTCCCCCATGGAGAGTAGAACTATGATTATGTACTTAATGTACAAGAACAAGATAAACAACATGGATAACAAGAGGCTCCCCAAAATTGCTTCATACTCTAGCCAAAATCACCAAAGGCTCTAGCGTGAATGGAAAAATGGCATAATTATGTCAAGACTTTCATTGGGGAAAAAAAGAAGTAGTTATTGTGTTGAATACCGATGATATTGAAAATATTTTACAAGCTAAATTTAAGGAGAATATATGGTGCTATAAAGAATTAGAGGATAAAAGAAAATAAAGATATTATA